>JAPVLO010000259.1:0-167500 GCA_027257055.1 Cephalopachus bancanus
CTAGAAGATTTTAGATTACACAAAGTGAGTAACTGTGCCAATTCTTAAAATTTCTCTAGGTGTAGATTTTGTCATGTAGCAGTTTTTACGTAGATCTACATATAAAATACACTCCACACTGCTTCAGAAAGTCATAGAAACAGCTGCATGTCAATCTGTAGCAACCTAAATAGTAGTGACAATCCTCAACTGTACAAAATAGTTAAAATACATACATAAATATACAATAGGCAAAACAATCCTCATATAAGATATCCTAGGTCCCAGCTACCTGTCTCCATTTTGACACTCTCAGTTTTGTGTTATCCACTATTTCAGAAAGAGGCACAATGTTATTGTTTTCTATGAATTTTGGTGAGTTTCAATGTGTAGAATGAATTCTGTCCCCCTCATTCTAGTCTTTACTTTTACCCCCCCTTCCAGTTCCTCTGGGAAAGGAGGAAGAAGTCCGGTGAAGAGCTCGGCTTCACAACCCGCTGGAGCTAACCCAAAGGAGGATACTACGCAAGCAGGAGGGTGAACTCTTGAGGGGGCGGTGGGGGCGGAGGGGATGGAAGGCACACAACTCCTCAGCAAGAATGAAACCATTTCTCAGGCACCTGCCAAGCTGCAGGAGGTCCCAGGACATCCAGACCATTTCTCTGATTGACCTTTAATTAACACAAATATGATACTTGAAGCCCAAAGTACATGAGTGTTTAATGCTGGAAAAAAGAGAGCATGGCATATGAAAGTCTCATGTCTCTTTTTTTATTCATTATTATTTTTGAGTTGGAGTTTCACTCTGTCGCCCAGGCTGGAGGGCAGTGGCACGTTCACAGCTACCACAGCCTGGACCTGCTGGGCTTAAGTGATCCTTCCGTCTCAGCTTTGAAAGTAGCTGGAACTACAGGCACATGCTACTACGACCGGCTTATTTTTTGATTTATTGTAGAGAGGAGGTCTCCCTAAGTTGTCCAGATCGGGCGCAGCGAGTTATGAAATGGGTGGCTGTGGAGGCGAATTCTCCCTAGCACATCTCTCCATCTGTTCAGCTCATTCTCAGCAGTCAATTCTGCAGGACACAGGCGGTTATGCGGTGGGTACTGAGCCCTCTGACTCTGGCTGCTGTGTGGTCCCCAGTGACTACATTGTGGCAGCAGGGAAGCCAGTCTGCTGGCCTTGAACTGGGCGGGCTGCTCAGGACTGGCCAGCGACTTCATCAGCTTGTTCTCCTGCTCCAGCTGTGAGTTCTTCTCTAGGAGTTCTTTGATTCGTTCTTTGAGGACTTCCACCTCCTGCCTAACCGCATACATCAAGTAGCTTTTCACCAGATTCATAGCTTGCTCGATTTTGTTGTCAATAGCTACCGCACTTGCTCCAGAGGAAATTTCAGGGAGTCAGACTCTGGCCCGGAGCTGCCAGTCCTACAGCTGAATGGCAAAATGTGTGTTGTTTTCTTCAAATTCAATCTAATTGAGTTCTGCTCTGATTTTCCTCATTCTTTTCTTCTGCTAGGATCGGGTTTGATTTGTTTGTGTTTTTCTAGTTGCTTGAAATGTGATGTTAGGTTGTCGATATGCAATCTTTCAGCCTTAGTAATGTAGGCCTAAAACACTACAAATTTTCCTCTAAGTAAAGCTTTGGCCGTATCCCAGAGGTTTTGAAATGTGTTTCATTGTTGTCATTCATTTCAAGGAATTTTAAAATTTGCATCTTGATTTCGTTTTTGAGCCAAGCGTCATTCAGGAGCAGCTTGTTTAGCGTCCATATTTTCTTGTATGGTTTTGCCAGTCATCTTCAGGTTAATTTCTAGTTTTACTTCACTGTGGTCTGAGAAGTTCCTTGTTACGATTTCAAAAAAATTTTTTTGAGTTGGGGTCTCACTTGGTCGCCCAGGCTGGAGTGCAGTGGCACGCTCACTGACACTCCAGCATCGACCTGCGCAGCTTAGGTGATCGATCCGTTTCAGCCTTCGAAGCAGCCGGATTCACAGGCACGTGCCACCAGCTAATTTTTTTGATTTCTGTAGAGATGGAGTCTCACCAAGTTGCCAGTTGAATCCGTGGGCTCAGGCAATGTCTTCACTTCAGCCTCCAAAAGTTTGTTGAGGCTCGATGTGTGGCCTATCATATGGTTGATCTTGGAGAATGTTCCATGTACTAATGAGAAAAATTTATATTCTGTACATTTAGGGGTGGATTGTTCTGTAGATGTCTATTAGTTTCATTTGCTCTAGGGTCTGGTTTAACTCCAGTGTTTCTTTGTTGACTTTTTGTCTTGATGATCTGTTTATTGCTGTCCGTGGAGTGAAGTCGCCCACTATTATTGCATAGCTCTCTATCTCTTTTTTTAGGTCATGAAGAATTTGTTTTGTAGAGCTGAGAGCCCTAGTATTAGGCCCATATATATTTTAAATTGTTATGTCTTCCTTTTGGAATGATCCCTTTATCATTACGTAATAACCATTTTGACCTTTTTCTTACTGCTGTTAATGTAAAGTCTGCTTTATCTGATATGAGAATAGCTACTCCTGCTCGTTTTTGGTTTCCATTTCCATGGAATATTTTCTTCTACTCCTTTACCTTGAGTCTATAGGAATCTTTGGAGTTAACTGGGTCTCATGAAGGTGGCAGAAATGTGGACTGTGTTTTTTTAATCCTTTCTGCCAGTCTATATTTTCTTTTAGTGGGATATTGAGATCACTTACATTCAGAGTTAATTATAATATGTGAAGTATTATTTCATTGACCATACTGGTTGCTATCTGGCTGCTTTTTAAAACTTATTTTCTCTATTGTGTTGGTGTTCGGCAAGGCCTGTGAGCTTTGTGGTTTCCAGCATTTTTCTACTGGTGTATTTGGACCTTTTGGGTTAGTGTTCAGAACTCTTTTAAGTATTTCTTATACAGTAGGTCTGGTGGTAACAAATTCCCTCAGCATTTGCTTGGCTGTGAAGGACTATATTTTTCCGTCATTTATGAAACTGAGTTTTGTGGGATACAAAATCCTTAGCTGACTGTTATTCTGTTTGAAAAGATGGCTTGTAAAGTTTCTTCTGAGAAACCTACTGTTAGTCTGATAGGTTTACCTTTGTAAGTTATTTGATGCTTTTGTCTAATTGCTCTTAAAATTCTTTACGATGTCATTTACCTCAAACATGAATCATTTCTTTGTGTTAGAAATATTCCACATCTTCTAGCTACTTAGAAATATAAAATAAATTAGTGGTAACTATAGTCACATTACTGTGCTACCAAACACTAGAACTCATTCATTCTTCTAACTGTGTTTTTGTTCCTGTTGACTAACCACTCTTCATCTCTTCTTCCCTACTTCCTTTGCCAGCCTCTGGAACTATCATTCTTTTTTTGCCTTCCTTGGGATCAATGTGTTAACTCTCACATATAAGTGAGACCATGCAACATTTGTTGTTCTATGCCTGACTTATTTCACATAAGGTGAATCTTTTAATATTTAATACATACTTTGTATTAAATATATGACATATTTCCCTTTCCTTCAATCTTATTTGAAATCTATCTGAGTCACTCTTGCTTTTGTTCTGAGTGACCAATGAGTGTTATTTAGGAAATTGACTCTTGGTCAGATTCAGGAAGAAGACTAATGCAGTTGTGTGTTCTTTCATCATATTCATCCCTACAGACAGAATCTGAAACCACACCGTAGAGCTAATCCTCCAAGAAGAAAGAGGGGAGAAAATTGTGGAGTTAGTCATACTTGTGGGACTCTTGGGCCACAAGAAAGGTCACTGGTGAATCAACTCACTCTGGGCCACAAAAGATGGCAATTTGCATGATACCCGTGAAGCTGGAATCCAGTGAGGAATATGCATGATGCCTACCCCTGCTCTATGAACTTTGTCCCAACTTTTCCCCTTCATATTAGTTTCACATACTTGATAGGCAGTGATACACTAATCAACAATGTTCTAAGACTAGATTTTGAAGAGGAAGGAAATGAGGAGTTCAGACAGAAACATGGAAAGGCAACCACATTTTCTACAGCCCTTTACTGGCTTCCTCTGTAAATTCCTTCAGATTTTTCTGTCTGCTGCCTGAAACACTCTCTTGAGTGACTCTTACTTATCTTAAAACCTACTTTACAGGCAAACAAATACACAGAGCCCTGAGAAGGGTCCTCTTTGGTCAAGAGTTTAAGAGACCAGTGCCGTGTTTGGGGCCACCATGGTCTTAGTCCAGTTGTCATGTTTTTAGGCTGAAAACATCTTTTCAGCACTCTGTAAAGTCAGAATTTTAGAAAACATTTCATGCTCACACATTTGACACAGATGTACACATAAAATGATTAAAAGATTATGATTAATTGATATAAAAATAATTTTCAATTTAAATTATATTGTTACATTTCCTCATTAGCCTATTCCTTCACATGAACAAATCTACAAATGAAGTTGCAGCAAATATTTGTTATTCTTTACTTTTCTATCTAGACTGTGAACCCATCTCCCATATTGGGGAAATTCTCTACTTGATCAGTCATGGTGAGAAACAGACATCGGCACCACAGAAGAAGCTGACATTTCCAAAATTCATTTTCCTTTCCTGTTCGAATGCACTTGGACAGTTTTCAAATTAGAAGCTAGCATGTAAAAAAAAAAAAGATTCATCTTAAAGATAACTTTCTAATGCAAGCAATAGTTGTAGAAAAATTCTGTTCCATAGACAGCTAATTATTATCAACAAATTGCTAGAAATGGTAAAGGTTCCGAGCAGGGAGAGTTAGAGTCAGTGGCATGATATTAATAGCTATAATGAATGTGAGTATAGATGGCTTGCTTAAATTGATGCTAGAAGGTATTGTTGCTTGCAACCAAAGAATCCAAACAAATGCAGCCTCCACGTTTAAGCATTCTTATAGATCGGCACAAAGCACTTTCAGATGCATTTAATCTTCACAATGACAACTTTAAGGAAGGTATCTTTATCCCTACTATACAAATGACAAAATTAAGAGTCAATAAAAGTGGCCAAGCATGGTGACTCACACTTGCAAACCCAACACTTTGGGAGGTTGAGGTGGGAAGATTGCTTGAGCCCAGGATTCCAAACTAGCCTAGGCAGCACAGTGAGACTTCGTCTCTATACAGTAAATTTTAAAAAATTTTTAAAAAGTAAACAAATTAAAGTTAGTAGTCTGGGTACCTCTAAATCTTACTAATGGCATAGCTACTGTCAGACTTATACCTCTATATAATCAAATATGAAACTAGGCAAAACGTAAACTAAAACTGCTGGGAGACATTGGACAGTGTCTCACAGAACTCAAGAAAGCACTATACTTACTACTGTTTGTTACACCAAAAGAACAGAACTCAAAAAAGTTTATTATAGCAAAAAAACCCCAAAAAACAAACAAAAAAAACAGACTCAGAAAGCACTATACTTACTCATCAGAGTCAGCCAAAAGAAGAGACATATAAGGTGAGGTCTAAGAGGATCTCAAAAACAAAGCTCCCGAGTCCTTTCCCCATGGAGTTAGGATGAATCATGTTCCTGGCATATTGATGTGTGACAATTTGCAGAGTATTACCAACCAGGGAATCTAACCCAAGATTAGACTGCAGAGTATTTGGGGATTTCATGTGTTGGCACAATTGAACGAATCATTGCCTCAATCTCCAGCTATCCTCCCTTACGAGAAGTCAGGCCTGTATCACGTGGTTCAAAGCCCCAACTCTCTAATCACATAGTTAGTCCTCTAGTATGGTCAGCCCCATCTTGATCCATCTCATAAACTATCTAGGAGCCCACCATGTGACACCTTGTTAGCATAAGCTATCAGTGTCCACCATGAATACCAAGCCACACCTAACATTTGAGATATTCTAATTCGAATTCTTCTAAGGAATAGGGGCCACATCTCAGTAATTGGGACAAAAGGCCAGCTAAATTATTTGTTGTACAGGAGAGAGATCATTGGATAGCTTTAATAATACAAGTCAAAATCATTGCATTAAAAATATTATTAGGGAACATGATTATAGAATATGAAAACAAAAGACCATGGGGCAAAATAGGAAATGATAGACATGTGGAACACAGTCAAAAGGAGACTGCATGCACACGATTGAAGTCACATGAAAGAGAAAAAGAATGGGACAAAGGCACAGGCGATGATGATAACCAAAACTTTTCTAAATACAATTTAAAAAATTAAGACAGAGACTCAAGCCCAAAACATTCAGACAGGATAAAAACAAAAGAAACCATGCCTAGAAACGTGCGGGCAAACTCCTGCAAACTAAAGATGAAGAGGAAAGTCGTAAAAGCCGCAATGAGGTTAGGGAGGCACATTGTCTTCAGGGAAACAAGAATTGTCACAAATTTAACAGAAGAAATTGTAGAAACTAACATAAATAATGGAATAACTTATTGAAAGTGCTGAAAGATTTAAAAAGTCACTACCAGCAATCTTTCATACTAGTGAAAAATTCTTCATAATTGAAGGTGAAGATATTAACCAAACAAAATATTGGAGATAATCATTGCCAGTAGACATGAATTACAAAAAATATATTTTTCAAACTGAAAACAAATAGTCATTTGGGAACATGGAAGTAGAAGAAGGAGTAAACAGCAGAAAAAAGGAAAAAAGTTTGAGTAAATATGAGATAATGCAATATTTACAGCAAGAATAGTAACAAGGGATCCTGGAGTATAGGATGTATGCAGAAGTTAAATGTGTGAAATCATAAAAGAAAGGTGGGAAGGGATAAACGAAGATAAACTACTATAAAATTCTCAGCATTATGTGAAATATGATAAAATATTAATGCCAGGTCATGTTAATAAGAAAAGGACCCTTTTTGTAATTTAAGTTTGATAACTACAAGAATGATATTAACAGGCGAAACAAAATAGTAAAAGAGATAAATGGAGTAATAAAAATGCTTGTTCAAAGCAGAAAACATCAGGAAAGGAAGAATAAAAAACGAACAGACAAAAGAGAAACATGTCAAATATTTTACACCTTGATTTTGGTGATGGCTGCAAAAATTGTAAATAGACTTTAAAAATCTTTGAATTGTTCCATTGCAAAGATGAATTTTGACTGTGTAAATTATACTTCCACAAAGTTACTGAAAAAAAGAATTGTTGGGACAAAAATAAAGCAAATATTGAGATGGTAGCCTTAATACCATCTATCTCAGTTATTGCGGTTGATGCAAATGTACCAAATAATCTAGTTAACAGAAAGATTGCCAGACTCAATAAAAATGAGATTCAAAAATACACTTACTTCCTTTTGTTTTTAGAGACAGAATCTTGTTGTGTTGCCCAGGCTGGAGTGCAGTGGCACAATCATAGTCCATGGCAGGATCTAACTCTTTGGCTCAAGGGATCCTCCTGACTCAATCTCCTAAGCAGCTGGGCCTACCGTTGCGTACCACCATCCTTAGCTAATTTTTTTTTGTTTGTGTGTGGAGACAAGGTCTGGCTATGTTGTTCAGGTCGATCGCTAGCCATCGATCACGCCAAAGTTTGAACTCAAGCATTGTCCCTTCCTGAATACTCTGGACAAAGTCCCTGTTTTATTTTAGCAAGTTGTGAAGGAACCTGTGTGGCCCTGCCTTATGGAGTGATGAATTTGTCTTTGTGGCTGGTTACTATAGTCAGCTTTGATAATAGCAACATTTTGGACTGGACAATTCTTTCCTGTGAGGGCTCTCCTGTCTATTGTAGGATGCTTAGCAGCATCCCTGGCCTTACCCACTAAATGCCGATAATATGGCCCTCTCAAGCCACCTGTGACAACCAAAAATGTCTCCAGACACTGTCACGTTTCCACGAGGAGGCAGAGGCATCTCTGAAGATGATTATCTCTCCCAGTGTGTGGCTTATCTCTTAACAGTGACTTTCATAGGGCAGAGGTTCTTAATCTTGATGAAGCTCAATAATATTTTTTCTTCTATGCATCATACCTTCAGTGCAGTTGTATCTAAGAAATCTTTCTCCAACACAAGTTGAAAACTACTTTATTCTAAACATTACAAAGTTTTGAGTTTTATGCTCTGATCCATTTTGAGTTAATTTTTGTATATGGTGTGATGTAAGGATCAAAAATCTCTTTTGTTGCAATGTTTCTAACATGGTTTATTGAAAAAAAAACATTTCACCACTCTATTGCTTTTGAGGCTTTGCCAACAATCAATTGACAACAGATGAATAGTGCTATCTCTGTACCCCTGTTCTACAGATTTTTAAAATGTTTATGTCAGTTTAACACTGTCTTAATTATAGCAGCTTTATAATAAAGTTAATATTAATATGCAATATAATATAATGCTTAAGTAAGGCAAAGTGAGTCTTAAATTCTGATTGATTCAAAGGTTTTTTGGATGCTATCGTTGATTTCCGAGCAAATTTTGGTATTAAGGTTGTCAATTTCATTAAAAAAATAACCTTTTGAGATTTTTATCGTGATTACATTTGAATCATAAATTAATTTAAGGATAACTTTTTTTCTTAGTCAGAATCTCACTGCCACCCAGGCTGCAGTGAATGGCATAATCACGGCCTACGGCAGCCTCGTCCTCCTTGGCTCAGGTGGTCCATCTGCCTCAGACTCCCAAGTAGTTAGACTACAGGCATGCTACACCACGGCATCTCGCTATGTTTCCCAGGCTGGTCTTGATCTCCTGGGCTCAAGAAAACCTCCCATCTCAGTCTCTCAAGCTGTAGGAATTACAGGTATGAGCCACAGTGCCCAACCCAATAATTGACATCTTAACAACATTGAGTCTTTTAATTCACAAATATGAATTGTCTTTCCATGTATTTAGGTTTTTCTTTCGTTTCTCTTAGCATTTGTTTTCCAGTGTACAGATCTCAGGAATATTTTATCCCTACCTATTTCGTATTGAATGATTCTATTGTGAATTGTGTTGCTTTCAAAATTTTCAATTTCTGATTGTTCACTGCTAGCATATACAGTTATACATATGAATATAAAATATATACAATGACTTTTTAATGTTTGCGTTATATCCTGCAACTGTGCTACGTTCCCTAATTTTTATCTTAGTCCTTTCGGTTGCTATAACAAAATACGTAAGACTGGATAACTTATACATATTAGACATTTATTTTTCATAGTTATGAAGGTCAGAAAGTTCGAGATCAAGGTGCTGACAGGTTGTGTGTCAAGTGAAAGCTCAATCTCTACCTCCAAGATGGTGCCTTGAAGGCTTCATTCTCCTAAGGGGAGGAACACTCTATCCTCACCTGGCAGAAGGAATGGGAAGGCAAAAGGGGTTTGGCTAGTCCTTCCAGCCCTTCTGTAAGGTCCTAATCCCACTTTTGCCACACCCCAGTGCCACCTGGTCCCATCTCTGCTTGTTCAAAGGCCCTGCAGTCACCAAGAAACAAACCCAATCACACAGAAGAAAGCCAGCACAGTTTCCACAATCACCAACCTTCCTCCAGCCTGTGCTGTGGCCACAGAACGTGTCTGGGAGCCTGTTCTTTACTGCCATAGTCCTCAGACACATAGCACAATTTTCAGTCCCCCTTGCTTCTGCCTTGAGACCCAGTCAAACCCCATCCCTATCCACACCATTCCATGCTCTTCCAATTTTATTTACAGACCACTCTGTTGCAAGGATTACTGAGTGCAGCTATTGCCTCAGGAAACACTGCTGCGATGGATATATTTATATTTTTCGTTGGGGTTTTATACTCACACTCAGAATAGAATGCAGTGTCACAATCATATAATAATGACTCACCACGACCTTGAACTCAGTCTACTTCCAACTAATTCATCAAATTTTTTTTAAGTAGACAGAGTCTCACTATGTTGCCCAGCCTGGACTCAAACTCATGGGTTCAAGGGATCATCTGCCTCAACCTCCCAGAGTACTGGGATTACAGGATTGATCCACCACATTTGGCCAGTGTCCTGTATATGGCAGAGCTCTCTCCATTAAGTGGTCAAAGAGGTGGGTCCACTTTCAAGTTCTGGGAGGTCAAGCTCTCTGGAAGATATGAAGTGTAAATGATGAGTCTACAGGGTTAGGGACAATCTTGACATATTTCCTGAATCTTCACCCTCATAGTCCTCTTCTTCTGCAGGTCCAGATTACTCTCTTGGGGTGCAAATCTCCGATCATCTCTGTCTCTATCTCTATCTCTCTTTCCCTTTCACTCTGTGTGTCTCCTCTGTCTCTCCCTCCTCACTCCCTGTGTCTTTCTTTCTCACCTCTCTATTCCTGGCCTTCTCTTCTGAGTTTCTTTCTGGACTTGTCCTTACCCCTCCTCCTCTCTCTGTCTCCTGTTTCCCCAATTCCCCTTCCTCTTTCTTATTCCTTATCATAGTCTTCTTAGCTTGTAATGCACAGATGTACACAGACAGAAAATACTGATCCTTGTTCTGCTGTGTCTACTTCAGGAAAACAGTTGCCAACATATGAATGTACTACTTTGAAGAATGTCAATTAGTACGGTCAGATTGTCCTCCCAGTTGAGCAAAGAAGTGTTCACACACCTGTTTCAAATCCCCCAACCCTCCCCAGTCCCGGACCTTTACACATTTTCAAGTGGCTAGAGCAGGGTTTGGCCATACTGGAAGAATGATAATACATAACACTCAATTCAATCTCGGCCAAACCAACTGCACCTAGTGCCCCGCTACCACTGAGAATGAGCGAAGAGAAAGAATTCTAAAGCCGAGGTGTGTTATAACTCCAGTGACCTGGAAGAGATGGGGCTGTTGGGTCCCTGGCAGGCCGCAGAAGAAAAGCTAGGCTGTTCTCAACCGCAGAGACCTCGGGCAGGAATGACAACAACTGCAGTGACAAGCAAAAGGGAGCAAACACAGAATGCTGCCCCTTCATTGGGTTTATCCCTGAAGGCATGTGGAGACACTCGGTCCCCTGGAACCCAGGAGGATGCTCGACAGGACCACACTGTAGTGGGCCAGAGAGTGGAATTTGGTCACCAGCACCTGAGTGGGTGAACCCACATCCTTGTCTCATTCCACAGAAACTCCTTAAGGCTTGTCCCTGAGGCGTGACTTGCAGTCCCTTCCCTGCAGGTTCCCGTTGGGTACCTAAGTGAGTCCTCCGGGGTAGTGGAAACACACCAGATGGGATCTGAAGTCTCTCTAAAAAGTCGCGGCCAGGATAAGGGCCTTTCCGGGTGGCCCACAGGACCTTTCCTGTCTTCAATATGCAGCAAGCAGCCTCTGGCAAAGGATTTCTGGTCTCCTCACCGAGAACCGGACCCAAGTTCCTCCGCTGGACCTGGCAGAGGTGGATCATGGTAGATTCCTCTGGAAGCCCTGGGAGTGGGCTATTCAGCTGGATCCACTCTCTTTCCCTTTCCAGTAGGCTTCGATTGGCCAAAAAGCAAGCAGGGGAACATCAAGGGTGGGAGGGGAGAGGTGGCACGGGGGATTCGTGAAGGAGAAAAGTTGAGAGGCCAGACACTTAGTCAAGGACCCCATTCGGCTTCTCCTCCAGGCCTGAGGCCCTGTTGCACTTCACCGCCCCCTACCGGTGCCCATTCCGGCTTTCCTTTCCCTCCAGCCAACCCTCACCGCCCCGGAACAGGAAAGCCAGTCATCCACCTCAACAACCTCTATGCCCTCACCCTCTCTAGAGTTTTTTGTCTTGTTTTTGCCACTGAATGTTGCCACCCTTTTGAAGAAAAGGAGTGCACTGAGGGAACAAAGGAACAACTTAGACCCCCATCAACCATCACTCACCTGCCTTTCAGTGTCCGGGGATGAGAGAGAACCACGCCCAGAGAATTTGCTCCTCCCCAAAAAAGGCGGTAGCCAGCAGGGCAAGGCGCTCTTAAAAAGAGTGTTTCTCGTCTACCAGAGACAAATAGGACCGATGAGATTCTAGAAACTCGACTTCCTTCATTTCCAGAAAATCCAAGAACCCAGCTGTGGCAGCTCGCACCCTTGGAGAGCTCAGTTGCTAGAGTGGAGGCCTGCAGTCTAGACAGACATGTGGGGTCATCCTTAGGTCGCAGGTTCAATTCCGGCTCAAAGGAAGTGCTCATGCTTTTGCGCACAAAACACAGTCACCTGCCCCCACATTTGCCTGGTAAATGCCGTGGAGCGACCAGGAGCAACCCTATTCTCATAGGAAACACGCAGCACCTTCCTGCCCAGGAACACTTACCTTTAATCTCCACAGGGAAGCCAGGGAGCCTGCTCATTCTTGCCACCGCCTTAGCCGTGGTTTGTTCTGCTGGTTCATTGAGTCTCTCTTTCCCTTCCCAGTATGCCTCAAAGGGCGAAAAGTGAGCAGAGGACACAGTGCATAGAAGGCTGTGGGAAATCAAGGGGTGGGGATAGGGAGAGGGAGTCTGGAAGGGGAAAAGTAGAGAGGTCATACTGTTAGGGGGGCCCCAGATCTCAACACTGCCTGGGGTGGCAGCTCCCTAACTGGTGCCCATTCCAGTTCTTCTCTCCTCCTCCACCAGCCCTCCAACCGGAACTCACTCAGCCACCTCCACAACCTCTCTGCCCTCTCGCCCTCACCCTCTCACCCTCTCGTTTTCTGTCGGGCCACTGATGGCTGCCATCCTTGCCTGTACAAAAGGGGTGCACAGGGAACACACAGCAACAGGTCACAGACGTCCATGAACCCTCCCGTGCCCCTTCCGCAGGAATCCTGCCTTTCAGCTTCCCGGGATGCCCGGTCAACCAAGCCCAGAGGATTTGGGCCGCCCCGACAGGGGGCGGTGGCGACCAGGGCAAGGTTCCCTTGGAAGGCGTGTTTCCCAACCACTGGAGGCACAGTAGACCTCTGGCATTCCAGAAACTCGGCTTCTTTCCTTTCCAGAAAATGCAAGAACCCAGGTGCTATGACATGCACCCTTCGATGGCTCACCTGGCAGGGCGGAGGACTGTAGTCTGGATAGACATGTGTGGCTATCCTTAGGTTGCTGGGGCAATTCCGGCTCCCAGGAAGTGCTTGCGCTTTTGTGCACACCCCACTGCCGCCTGGTCCCACAAAGTCTCTGCAGTAGCAACCAAGGAACACTCATATTTTCACAGCCTTTCGGGCCTGGACCACCTACTTGCCTACAACCTGTGACACAGGGGACAGCCTGCTCACTCTTGCCACAGACCACAGCACAAACCTCACCTTGCTTCTGCCTTGTGGCCCAGCCAACCCCCTTTTCTCCGCCTATGGAACCCCGTGTGCTCTTCCAATTCGATTCACACTGCTCTTTCCCTGCCTAGCCATGCAGAGCCCAGCCGCGGGCGACATCCCTGTGGTGCCTTTCACAGAGCCCTCTCTATCAGTGGGCTAATAGGTGGGCCTACATTCATGCCCCAGGTGGCGAAGCTTCCCAGAGGATGACAGTGTATAGGACCAGACGTAGTCAGGATTAATTGTGACATCCTTCACGAAACCCAGCCTTCCTGTCCCCTCTTTCTCCAGCTTTGCATAACAGCCTTGGGAAACTGAATCTCATCTCATCTCTCTAGGTCTTTCACAATTTCATTTTCTCTCCGTGTGTATTTTTCTTTCTGTCTCCTTTTCCTGTGAGTGTGTCTCTCTCATTCTACCCACGTCCTTCCCTCTGTGTGTACCTCTGTCCCTACCTCTCTATCTTGTCTTCCTCTCTTTGTCTCTGTCCCTCTGTGTGTATCTGTTTGTCTCTCTCTCTCTCTCTCCCTCTCTCTTTCTCTCTCTCTCCTGGTCTTTTTCTTTCCTGTCTCTTCCAGAAATGCGCTAGACTTCCAGCAGGCCACTGGGGCATTACCTCTGGAAGGAGAAAGTGGCTTCCTGGAACTCTGACCAGAGAGGAATCCAATGAGCCTCCCTGGGTGTCATCCCAGATCTCAAAAGAAATCTCCAGACAGTTGGAAAGTATCACAGCGCATTCCAAGCAGAATGGCCATGGATGCAAGGCACACTGAAGCCCTCTGCGGAACTGAGCACTGTCCTTCTACCTGAGGTGGAAGCATCACTTTTCCATTCTGCATCTCAAATTAAAGACTGTACGTGTCTTCCTCTACTGAGAAGCAGCTCCTGTTTCTTTCCCACCGCCTCACTCCACACCCATACCCCCCTATGCAGCCCCTCCATGGCGTCAGCCTTCCCTACTGCTTGCTGCTCCCTGAAAGGGGCAGTTGGGAAGTCGCCATCCCTCAGCACCATTCCACAGCTCTGAGCCAGAGAGACTCCAGCCTGAAATGACATCAACTTGAGAGACAAGCCAATGGGACCAAAAGTAGAATCTTTATCTTCATTGGATCTGTCTCTGATGGGACGTGAAGGCACTGGGACCACTGGAACTCAGAATGCCTGCCTGAGAGAAACAAACCGCAGGTCCCTTTGGGTACGTAAGTGAGGGGTCTTGGGGTAGTGGACACTACAAGATGGGATCTGAAGTTTCTGTAACAAGTTGGAAACAGAGTAAGGACCCAAATGCCACACCTGTGTCCTCTTCACAACACATCATACCCTTTTTAGAGGAGGCCCCAGAACATTTCTACTCTTCAACATGCAGCCTGCAGCCTTTGAAAAGTATTTCTGGTCTCTTCCCCAAGGATGGGAGCTGGACCCTGTGGTGGTGGTGGTGGGGGAGTGATTGTAGAGGGCTGTATCACAGGTGCTTCAGGGAGCCCTGGACGAGGTCTCTTCCTCTACCCCCTTACCCAGTTTACCTCCATTGGGCGAAAAGTGAGCAAAGGACACTGTGTGTCGAAGGCTGTTAGAACATCAATGGAGGGGTGGTAGGGCTTGGCGATGGGGAGCTTGGAAGGAAAAAGTAGAGAGGCCAGATTGTTCGGGAAGGGCCCATTTCGCCTCTCCAACAGACCCTGAGGCCGGGTAGCGCTTTGCAGCTGCCCACCTGTCGCCCATTCTGGTTTTAGGCCTTTCCTCCTCCAGCCAGCCCTCCTGCCCAGAATCCACTCACCCACCTCCACAATCTCTCTGCCCCAATCCTCTCACCCGCTCGTTTTCTGTTTTCTCTCTGGCCATTGAGGGCTACCATCCTCAAAAGTAAAACGGGAAAGGCACAGAAGGTTACAGACTCCAGCAAGCCTCCCATGCTCCCCCCTCAGGAACCGGGTCTTCCAGCGTCCCAGGAAGCCAGACAGCCACGCCCAGGGGATTCGCTCCGCCCAGAAAGAGGGCGGCAGCGACCAGGGCATGGTTCTCCTGGAAGCCCTGTTTCCCGCCTACCTGAAGCATATTAGACCCGAGGCGTTCCAAAATCTTCGCTGTCCTTTCCAGAAAACACATGGATCCAATTGTGACAGCGTGCACCCTTCGATAGCTCAGCTGGGAGAGCGGAGGACTGTAGTCCAGACAGGCTTGTGTCGACATCCTTAGGTCGCTGGTTTGATTCCGACTCGAAGGAGGTGGCTCATGCTTTTAGCAAACACCTCCGCCTAGACAAAGGATCTGTGCCCTATTCTCACAGGAAACACCTAGCACAGCTTTCCTTCGTGATCACTTATCAGCCTGCTGCCTGGGATGTGGACAGGGAATTCGCCCGGGAACCTGCTCTATCTTGCCTCAGTCCAGGCCCCACTCTAGGGTCCCCCTTGCCTCTGCCTTGTGGCCCAGCAAACGCCCTTTTTTCCGCCCACAGCATCCCTCCTGCTTTTCCTTTTTCATTCACACACTCCGCCAACACTCACACAGCATGGCTCTCCGCCAAGCCATGCTGAGCCCCACCATTGGCTCTGGAGACACCCCTGGGCTCCCTTTCAGAGCCCTCTCTGTCAGGGAAGCAAAGAGGTGGGCCCACATTCTGCCCCAGGTGGTGAGGGTCCTTAGAGGATGTCAAGCTTATAGGACCAGACACGGGTCAGGGACAATCCTGGCATCCTTCCTGGAAACTCACTCTCCCTGACCTCTGTTCTCCAGCTCCTGATCACTGCCTCCGGTTCTGAATCTCACCCCGTCTCTGTCTCTTGATCTCTTTCACAATATCTTGACTCTGTGTGCTTTCTTCCTGCCCTCTTTTCATCCCTCCATCCCTCTTTCCCTGTCTCCCACCCTCTCTTCCTCTCACTCTCTTGCTCTCCTTGACTCTCTGTCTCTGTGTGTTTGTCTGTGTGTGTGTGTGTTGTCTTCCTGTCCTTGTTCCTGCCTCACTGTATGTCTCACTCTTTTTCTGTTCCTGCCTCTCGCCTTGTATATCGCTCTGTCCTTATCTCCGCCCTAACCCTGTCTCACTGTCTGTCCCTGTTGCTCTCTTTCTCTCTCGCTTTCCCACTTTCTCTATCTTTCTCTGTATCCCTTTTCCTCTCTCTGTGTATTTCTCTGTCCCTGCCCCTTCCCCAGCCCCTCTCTCTTTCGCGATTCTTGTCCCTCTCTCTCTATTTTTCTCTCCCTCGTTCTCCTTCTCATATTCTCCTTAACTCATAATACGCAGACAACACAAACATATACAGACAGAAAATGCCTATCCCTGATGGTCACCATGAGAATTTCCTACTTAAAATTCCATTGGCATAATCAGATTGTCCTTCAGATTCAGGATAGGAGTGTGCCCCTACCCCTGTTTCAGATCTCCCAAGTCTCACTTTTCTGAGACTTTACAACATTTCATGAGGCTAGAAAAGGGCTCTGTCACAATGGAAGAGAAAGGATACCCAGTACTCCGTCAAAAATTTACAAAACCAAGTGCACCACCAAGTGCCTGGCTACTTGGGAGCATGAGGTGAGAGAAAGAGAATGCGATAGCCTAGACATGGAAGGAACGCAGTGACCTGGAAGAGTTGGGTTGTCGGGATCCTTATCAGGCAGTAGAGGGGAAGCATAGGCAGCTCCCAGCCAGAGAGACCCCAGGCTGGAAGGACATCAAGTGCCTAGACAAGCAAAGAGACCAAAAGTAGAATCTTTGTCCTTTATTGTACCTCTTATGGGATGTGGAGGCACTGGGTCCTTTGGAATCCAGGCAGGTGCTTGATATCAGTACATATAGAGTATTGCAATTTTTAAAAAAATCAGAGTCTCACTCTCACCCAGGCTGCAGTGCAGTGGCATCCTCACGGACACCTCAGCTTCTACAAACTGGGCTCAGACCATCCTTCAGCTTCAGTCTTCTGAGTAGCTGGAACTACAGGCACATGTCACCATACCCAGGAAATTTTCTGATTTATTTAGAGACAAGGTCTCGCCATGTCTTGCCCAGGCTGGTCTCGTACCTGTGGGCTCAGGCGATCCTATCGCCCCCGCCTCCCAAAGTACCGGGATTACAGGCTTGAGCCACCTCGCCCAGCCTAGTATTGCAATTTTAATACAGTTTTTTTTCTTAAAATGTGTATACTTTTCTGGCACTCTCTGTATATGTTGGACACCACTGTTAATATGTATTATCTACATTTTAACTTTTTTTCCTGTATGATGTGTGACAGTTGATTTAATAAAATGTTGCACTACATTCTTTGTGGTTTTGCTATCAGGGAGAACACTTTTAGTGGCTTTTTTTGTTTATAGGTTTCTATTTTCACAGTTTAGGAGCTTTGGGGAAAGGTTCTGCCTCTCTTCAATCTGCCCCTATTCTAGATGCCCAGGTATGTTTAATTCATGCTGTGAAAGCTGTGGTTTTGCTATTGGTCAACACCAATGACCTTCCTGCGTATTCTACCATTGTGTGGCCTCAATGAAACCTTAGCTTTCAATGTCATCAGCAGTTGAAAATTTCAAAAGTATCAGCTAAGATAGAAACTTTCAGATTTTCTTGCATACCTTAGAATTTTGTTAATTAAACTAGAGCCATGCTTCAAACACATTTATATATATTTTTCTAGCTATTAAGAATATGGTTACTGTGGGACTACAACAGAAGACTTCATCAATAAGGAGCCTAGTTAGTCCTGTATCTTTTTTTTTTTAAAGCAGAACTTTCACTTTGTTGCCCAGGCTCATGCCCACAGCAGTCTCGACATGCTGGGCTCAGGTGATCCAGCAGCATGTTGAGAATTCCTGTTGCTTCACATCATTGCCAGAATTTGATGTTGCTAGGTTTTTTGGATTTTAGTGGTACCTTATTGTTGTTGTAATTTGCAATATCTTAATGACAGATAATATTGAGTATATTTTCCCATATGTTTATTCGCAATATGTATGTCTTCTTTGGTAAAGTGTTTGTTGAAATTTTTTGCCCATTTGTTAACTGGATTTTTTTTTAATCATTGGATTCTGAGAGTTCCTTGTATATTTTAGATACAAATTCTTTATCAGACATGTGTTTTCACAAATCTTTTCTCCCAGTCTGCACGTGTCTAACAGTGTCTTTCACAGAACAGAAACTTTAACTTTAATGAAGTCAAAATGTCACTTTTTTTCATGGATTGCAGTTTTGGTGTGATGTCTCAAAGTTCTTTGCCAAATGCAAGGTCACGTAGGGTTTCTCCTGTGTTATCTCCTAAAACTTGTATAGTTTTGCATTTTCAAATTAGGTATACTTTTCTGGCATTTTTAGTTAATTTTCGAGTTAATTTTTGTGAAGGATGTAAGATTTGCATCTAGAGGAGGAGGAGGAGGAGGAGGATGATGATGATGATGATGATGATGACGACAACGATTTGACATGTGAATGCTCAGTTGTTCCGGCACCATTTGTTCAAAAGACTCTATTTTCTCCATTTGATAATGAATAAAGATGCCTAGTGGATCAACGGTCAGTTCTCTACATTTGAGTTGGTCTGTTTCTGGGTTCTCTCCTTTGATCCACTGATTTATTTGTGTATGCTTTTGCCCATACCATACTGTTTTGATCACTGTAGTTTAATAGCAATTCCAGATGTCAGGTAGTGTCAGTCCTCAACTTTGTTCTTCACTATTGTGTGGAACATTCTGGGTCTTTTGCTTTTCCACATAAACTTTAGAAAGAGTGTGCTAATATTTGCTACCACAAAATAATTTTCTGGAATATATATATTTTTTGAGTTGGAGTCTCACTCGGTCGCCCAGACTGGAGTGCAGTGGCCGCTCCCGGCCACCGCAGCCTCGACCTGCTGGGCTCCGGCAATCCTTCCGCCTCAGTCTTCCAAGTAGCCGGAATTACAGGCATGCGCTACCACACCCGGCTAATTTTTTAATTTATTGTAGAGATGAGGTCTCGCCTGCCCAGGAGGGTCTCGAACCTGCGGGCTCAGGCAGTCCATTCACCTCAGCCTCCCAAAGGCGCAGGATTACAGGCTGAGCCACCGAGCCCGGCTTTTCTGGAATTTTTATTGGGATTTTGTTGAATCTATGGATCAAGTTGGGAAGAACTTAGAACTGAACAATACTGAGTTTTCATATCTATGAACATGAAATATCTCTTCAATGATTGATAAATATTTATTTATTTCATCAAAATTTTATAGATTTTCGCAAATAAATCTTATACATATTTTGAAGGAATTAACCCAAGTATTTCAATTTTGGGCGGTAATGTGAATAGGATTATGTTTTAAATTTTAAGTTCCAATTGCTCATTCCTGGCATATAGGAAAGCCATTGGCTTTTGTATACTAATTCACACCTTGCTGTAATAACTTATCAGTTATAAGAGTTTTGAGGGCAGTTTTTTCAGATTTTGTAAAGACAATCATATCACCTGTGAACAAAAGCAACTTTCATTCTCCTTCCCAATGAATATCCATGTTATTTTACATCTAACCTAGTTGCATTAGTGAAAATTCCCATATAATATTGAATAGAGTAGTAAACGGGAACATCCTTTATTGCTCCTGATCTTAGGGAGAGCACCTCTCGTTTCTCACCATTAAGTATGATGTTGCTTTAGTGTTTTTGTAGATGTTCTTTATCAAGTTGAGGAAGTTCAACTCTGTTTCTAGTTTTTATTATGAATAAGTGTTGGTTTTTGTCAAATGCTTTTTCTGTATCAATTGATGTGATTATATAATTTTTCTTCTTTAGCCTGTTGATGGAATGGATTATATTGATTTTTGAATGTTGAGTCAACATATCTGCAGTAGAGCTCTCTTGGATGTTATATATGCATTGATGTATACTTTATTTATACATTGTTGGATTTGACTTACAAATATATTGTTGGGGGTTTTTGTATCTATGTTTGTGAGATATATTGGTCTGTAATTTTCCTTATTATATATTTTTCTGGTTTTATATTGGAGTAATGATAACCTCATAGAGTGAGTTACAAAGTGTTCCTTAGGCTTCTAATTTTTGTAAGAGAGTGCAAAGAATTGGTGTCATTTTTTCTTAAATATTTGGTAGAGCTCACAATCTGGTTCTATTGCTTTCTGTTTTGAAAGATTATACATTGTTGATTTAATTTCGCCCATATACACAGGCTAGTCACATGATTTATTTCTCCTTGTGCGGGTTTTGATAGTGTGTCTTCAAGGAACTGGTCCATGTCACCTAAGTTATCAAATGTATGAACATAACATTTTTCATAATATTTCTTTATTAGCCAATTAACGTCCAAGAGTTCAGTAGTAATGTCCCTCTTTTATTTTTGATAGTAGTAACTTGTGTCTTTTCTGTTTTTTTCTTGGTTATACTGGCTACAGGTTTATAAATTGTATTGACATCTTCAAAGAACTAGCTTTTACTTTCATCAGTTTTCTCTATTGTTTTTGTGTTCAGTTTTGTTGATTTCTGCACTGAATTTTATTATTCCTTTTCTTCTCTAGTTTTTGAAGGGAGAAGTTTAGATCATTGATTTTAGATCTCTCTTCCTCCTCCAACTCCTCCTCCTCCTCTTCTTCTTCTTACCTCGTGTTCTTCTTCCTTCCTTTTCTCCTTTCTTCCTCCTCCTTCTCCCCCTCCTTCTCCTCCTCTTCCTCCACCTTTTTTGAGTCAGGGTCTCACTCTTCACCCAGGCTAGAGTGCATGGCACAGCTCACTTCCTGAGTTCAGGTGATTTTACCACCTCAGTCTCCCCAGTAACGGAGAGTACAGCCAAGAGCCACCACACTCGATTAACTTTTTGATTTTTTGCTCACATAAGAGTTCACTATGTTGCCTGGGCTGGTTTCGAACTCCTGGGCTCAAGCAATCCTCCCGTTTTGGTTTCCCAAAGTGCTGGGATTGAAGGCATGAACCACCGTACCCAGCCTTCTTTTCTAATGCATATTGTCAATGCTAAGAATTTCCCTCTAAGCACTTGCTTTTACTGTACCCCACACATTTTCATAAGTTGTGTTTCATTTGTATTTAGTTCTGATTTGGAAGTTTCTTTTTAGACCCATGGTTTACTTAGAAGTGTGTTGTTTAACCAGAAAATAGTTTGGGTGTTTCAGCTATTCTTCTGTTACTGATTTCTTGTTGAATCACATTGTGTTCTGAGAGGATATTTTGTATGATTTCTATTCATTTGAAATGTTTAATGGGCATTTTAAGACCCAGGATGTGGTCTGTAATGGTGAATGTTCTGAGTGAATTTGAGAATAATGTCCATTTAAAATCCAGTTAATTGAGGGCACTGTTGGGTGCGACTATGCCCTTACTGACTTTCTGCCTGCTGGATCAGTTCATCACTGAGAGAGCAGTGATGAAGTCACCAACTATAATGAGTTTGTTGATTTCTCCTAGTAGTTCTATCAGTTTTGCCACATGTATTTTAACGCTCTTTTGTAAGATGCATACATATTATGGATTTTGTTTCTTCTTGGATAATTGACTCCTTTATAATTATGTAATGTGTACTTAAGCCTGAGAATTTTCTTACTCTGGAATCTTTTTTATCTGAAATTAACATAGTTATTTCATCTTTTTTTTATTAATGTTAGCATGGGGTATCCTTCTCAAACTTTTTTACTCTTGTCTTTGTGTGTCATCGTGTTTAAAGTGGGTTTCTTATAGGCAACATGTAGTTGTTTCTTTTTGTGATCCACTCTGATAGTCTCTGTCTTAGAATTGGTGTGTTTAGACCATTCACAATGAAAAAAATAATTTATATAATCGGATTAATATCCACCATATATATATATTTTTTGAGTTGGAGTCTCCCTCTGTCGCCCAGACTGTAGTGCAGTGGCTGCTCCCAGCCACTGCAGCCTCCACCTGCTGGGCTCCGGCGGTCCTTCCGCCTCAACCTTCCAAGTAGCTGGAACTACAGGCGCGTGCTACCACGCCAGGCTAATTTTTTTATTTTATTGTAGAGATGAGGTCTCGCCAAGTTCCCCAGGCAGGTCGCGAACCTGCAGGCTCAGGCAATTTACTCACCTCGGCCTCCCAAAGCGCGGGATTACAGGCTGAGCCATTGAGCCCGACCTATCTACCTTATTTTAACTGTTATGTTTTTATGACCCTTATTGATTTTTTGTCTTTTTTTCTGCTTTTGTGGCTTTACCAAAACATTTAATATGATTCAATTTTGTCTTCTCTGTTGTCATATAAATTATATATAAAAAAATTTAGTGGAGTTTGGAATTTACACTTACAACTAATCTAATTCCCTGCGAAATAACTCTCCACTTCATGGTAGGGCAGGTACTTTATAACGGAATATGTATTTTCAATTTATCCCTCTTGTCCCTTACAATAGTGTTGTCATTCATTTATTTTACGCATAGCCTTAAATATCCAATATAGTGTTGCTACTATTACTTCAAATACACTCTCGGCAGAGAAATTAAAAATAATATAAATAAAAGAGTTTACATTTATTTCTCTGTCTTTATGTAGATCTGAGTTTATGACCCAGGAAAAATAACTCTCTGAAAAGCTGTTCAAAATATATCTTTCAAGGCAGATCTACAGGCTGTAGATTCCTGAATTTTTGTTTGTTTGAAGATATCTTTATTTCTCCTTCACTTTTGAAGGATACTTTTTATTTATTTTAAATTATAAGCTGAATTTTTCTTCTTGTAACACTAAATATTTCACTTATGTTTTGATAAGCTAGAAAATTTAGTTATTATAAACACTGTCTTAGAAAATAATAAGGCTTCAGAGAGTATAAAAATTGCCCAGGGTATTGTTTGTTCCATTATGTGCTTTTCAGCTTGTTACAAATTTTCATTCATATTGAAGTCTACAAGTCTGGCAACAGCGGATTCCTTTGAGTCTTTTCAAATCAAGAAAATGGTACATTCTACTTATACCTGCCCTTTTTTTCCTCTTGGCATTGCCTCTTGAATCACTTCGAGGATCAACTCTGTGATAAGGTCCTCAAAAATATCCACTGTTTCAGGATAAGGATTGTTGTCAACCACAAACACATGCATCAAGCACAACATTTCTGGAGACAAACTTTATTCCTTTTAAGAGTCTCCACCTTCTGCACTTTCCCCCGACTCGCCATTGTCCTCCGGAGTTGGACCTTCTTCCTCATCTGTCATCCTGTCACCTACTCAGCCATCACCAGCCTCAAACTCTTTTATCTACTCGATAAATAAATCCTCTTGGGACAACTCTGGGGAGGAGAGTTCTTTTACTGCATTGTTGACTGATGTACCTTCAGTACCTAGAACAGTGCTTAGTACATAGTAGATGCCCAATAAGTGACTGATGCAGCATGCTACTTAGGCAGGAATTTAGCCTTGTTTTTGACCCACAAAATTCACAAAATAACATTGAACTTAGATACTGGATAATTTTAAGCTTGATTTTATTTTAATTTAAACATAATCAAACAATGCCAATTTAGTGTCCCTGTACCTCATTTTTAGTTAATGAGATAAGAAAATAATAGTGTTTATATCTGCATTGATAATCCTGTCTTCCCTCACCTCCAATATTTTTTTTTGAGTCAATTTCTCACTCTGTCGAGTACAATGGCACACTCATGGCCACCACAGCCCCGACCTGCTGAGTTCAGGCAATCCTTCTGCTTCAGTCTTTTAAGAGCTGAAACTACAGGCCTGTGCCACTTCACTGGGTGAACATTTTTGTAAATAATGTATTTACGGTAGAGGTAGGTTTCAACATGTTGCCCAGACTAACCCATGGGTTCAGCCAATACTCTTACTTTTGCCTCCCAAAATGAAGGGATTACAGGCATGAACCACCACTCCCAGCTCACACCAATTTTTTTTTAAATTTTGGGATGAGGATTTCTTATTGTATCAAGTAAAACCACATTACATCAGTACACAAGGAGAGGGAGCACTAGTATGATTTAGGAATTTATTTCTCTAGCCACATGAACTACAAACTCCTTTTTAGTAAGGAATTAACCTCCCCACCGCCCTTCTCCGCACATCCATCTGAAGAGAGCATTGTTAAGAAGCTTAAAGTATGAGGTAGCTAATGTTCACTTCAGATGAGGAGACCCAGGGAGTCTGGAGTCCTAAGCCTTGACTAAAGTCTGCTAATCCTGAGCATGGAGCCTCACTACCAGTGCCTTGTGGGAGAGGTTCTAGATGTAGAGATACACCGTAATTTACTAGGATTGAGAAAACCCCACATGGCTACTTACCCATCCTGTATAAACAAATGCAACTCCAGATTTAGAACACAGAGAGTGTTGAGTTTGAAAGAAGCTACTGCCTGTCAGGGGAGCCTCCCAAGTGACACCCAGTGTCAGCAATAACGATCACACTTTCTTACTCAGAATGCTAACCCCACATGATGAGGACTTTGCAAGTCCTAACCACTGCCTTGAGCAAACCAAACCTTTCCCAGGGATCCATGCCACACCCACCCACCTGGATTCCCAAATGCCGGCTTGGGGTACTGCCAAACAGACACTTGTGGGAGTTTTCACTCTACCATCATTCACAGTTCCTATGTGGGTGAATTCACCAGGGATGAACTGCAAAGACCAAGTTGGCCTCTGGGAAGCAGAAAGCATTTTCAAAATCGTGAAAGTCACAGTAAGGATTTTTGCTTCTAGGTGTAAGGGCTTCCCATAAAGGATGGGTTAGGGGTTAGCAACCTCCTACTGAAGCCTCAAAGACAGCCGAGTGCATGTGAGAATAAGTGAGAGTGATGGTGAAAGCAATGTGGAGTTGAAGGGGGTAAGGAAGGTGGAGTACAGTGTGCACCAGGAGTGTTGAATCCTGAAGGAGACCTATTTTCACTATTGATGGATATTTTAGTCAATGATTCTCTTGCTAGATGTGAAAGGGTGCAGTGCAAGTCTTGGGTGAATATAACTGCAAGACTAGACAGCAAACAAACAAAGAAATAAAAAAAGAAAAGAAAGAGAAAGAGACGGCAATGTCAGGGATTCACGTTTATAGGCAACTTCTAGCAGCAGAAATCACAGTGAGCACCTAGGTGTGGGCACATTCCAAACCTCCTTGAATGCCTAGGTGTGAGGCTTACAGGTCTTGAAGGAAGGGAGAGGGCCTGCTCTTTGGCACTGGTCCAAGGTCCTTTACGTCACCGGCAGATGCCATTGACAGTAATACCTGCAGAAGCTCTGTCAGGTCTTAATATTCATTCACATACTGAGCCTCTATTTCCTCTTCTCTAAGATGGGATAATACCTTACTTACTTCCTGAGGCTGAACTAACAAAATGAGACAGCAAGCATAAAAGTGTTTTGTAATCGTTAAAAAAATGTACTTGGATAACTGCATATGAGTGCCTGGGTTCTACAACAACTCACTTTTGACCCTGCAAAGCCTCATTTATTCTCTAAGAAAGCCTAGTACAGCACCCCCATCTATCACCCTCCACCTCTACTCTGCTAGTCTAGAGTCCCCTGTAACTCCTGTCTTAGAATCCAATTCCACAAAAGTTTTTATGATTGCTTTAAAATAATTTTTTAAAAACTTATTTTCAGATACTATCAGAAAAGTACTATGAAAAATGATGTGGGAAACATAAAGGTAAATAAAGAGAGTTCCAGTCAAGATTAAATTTATGATTCGGTATGACGAGGCACACGTACAAGCATACGTTACAAAGGCATAAGCATAGACAGGGCCAGGAAAATGCTGAGACTGAGTAATGGGACTTAGGGCTCTCAGCTAAAATCATGGTAGTCAGGTCTTTACAATCCTGTCCTAGAGGAGCCAATCCATGGGATTCCCTCATCCATTCTGACTTCCTCAGTGGGATTTCATGTGCTCCCAAGCCTGAGACCTGTGGGATTATTAACCTATTACACTGAACTTTACATATACAAGAATTATGCCACAGGCGATTTTCATTTGCCATGCCAGCTCTGGCACGTTTCTCTATCTCTCCCCTCTTCCTTCCGTAATAAACTTTGTTTGAAAAATTATTTCAAGAAAAAAAAATTATCCTACATATGAAGAGACTAAGTTCTAGAGGGAAGTAGCTTGTTCAGGGTCACATGTATAATTAAGTGATTCTCAACTGGGGACAATTTGATAATGTCTAGGAGACATTTTTGGTGTCATAATTGGGATTTGCTACTGGCACAAGGCCAGGAATATTGCTAAACATCCTACATTTCACGTTATGGACAGCTTCCATAACAAAGATTAGTCAGACCAAGATGTTAATAGCACTAAAGCACTGAGGTGGAGAAGCCCTGCTTTAAATGATGGCTTAATCAAGTATTCTAAAAAGAGCAGACTTACTTGTACCTTCCGTATTAGAATAATGGGTAAATAGCTTAGAAGTATTTTTATTAAGCAGATTTTCACTGTAGTGGTGCTATTTCTTCCACCAGCAAAAGAAATTTTGATATTTCACCATTGGAACAATAACTGAATTACTTTTCTTGTAAAGATGAATTTATCATGTAATCATTGACACATTCTCTCCTGCGATAATAAGAATCCGTAGAACAATTTACTAGGGTGGCCTGTGTAGGGGGGAGTCATTGTGATTGAGGGGAACCCCAAGATTTTGCAATGAATGGGCTCACCACAATCTCAGTGGTTTTACATTTCCCTGTTCAACTCAAGTTTCTCAAACAGAATATTGGGTTATGGACAGGTTCTGGGTTGCCCTTGAACCTGATGCATTGCTTCAGCCATCTCAACCTTCTTGTCATAGCACCATCTCAACCCCAGGACTGAAGACCAGGGACTGCATTGTTCGTTCCTCACCTGTGAGTTGGTGGTAATCCCACCAGGGAGTGGACTCATTCAGCAACAGACTGAATGTCTTCTTAAACTTGAGTTAGTGAGGGTCACTTGTATGCAAGGCACTGTGCTAGGTCCTGTGAGACGTGCAAAAGAAGTAAAACAGGTTAACGGTCTAGTGTGGAGGGAAACGATACATACATATGAAGAAGTAACCAATAATTCAAGACAGAAAATCATGCATCTTGAAGGCAGTAAATGTTATAGGAACCTAGAAGTGAGGAAGACATCTCCGAATGGGTAGGACCAGAGAAAATGTTCCTGGGGAGTCACCCTAGGGCCTTAGGATGGGGTCTCATGGAGTAATCAGAAGGTAAGTGAAGATAAACAGCATCCTGAAAGATATGTTTGAGAAAGAAGAGAAAACCAGTCTGGCTGGGGTTTAGGCACTCAAGAAAGTCAGAGACAACATGAGAAAGACAGTTTGCCTGACTGTGGCAGACCCTGCTTATCAGGCTACAGAAGTTATACTTTATGCTGTACATGAATGACCAGCTGGTAGGGGCTCATGAGTCAGTGACCAACTAAAGACTCTAACTCCCAGACCTGCTCCCTCCATCCTACATCCCCAGTTGTTCCAGGTAAGGTCCTGGGAATTCAAGGACCTGGAGTGAGTTTCTCATCTGACCTCAACTTGCTGTATGTTTCACTTTCAGTTCACACAAGTGAGCCCAGTACCTTTATTTATCCAAGGATCAGCAAAATTAGCATAACAGAACTTGGATCTGTCCCTGCTTGGAGGGAAACGATCACAGGATTTCTAGCAGTCTCCAGAGACTGTGTGAAACTCCAGAGGAGAGAGAGAGGGGCTCAGCTCTGAAGGGTGGGCACCAATCCAGACCCAGCACTCCTCTCTCCCCGCCTCTCAACTCCCTCCCAGCACCAGAGAGAAGAAGTACAGCTGTTGTCCCATGGGGAAGACAGGCAGTTGTCTACCTGGCACACTTGAGATTTTCACAACACCCACCCCACCTTAAACCACTTACACATAGCAGCAGCCTGGGGAGAGGTGGGGCCAACAGCAGTGACTATGGCAATTGAGTGAGAAGGAGGCAGGGTAGAGGCTGCTGGTGTGAGGGGCTCTCGTCCCTCCTGAATGCTCTCCTACCATTTTGTCCTCTGCTCTCTTTCCCCCTAAGTTTCCATTCTCCCTTCTCTGAGACTCCCTGACCAGTCCGAGGCCTGATGCAGGACTCCTTTTGTTCTTCTTAACCTTGTCCCTCTTCCTCTGGTTTTTCTTGTTGCCCATGAATTCAAAGAAGATAAAGTAACAAAATTATCCTACTGAGTGCAAAGTGAAGCTGATCTTGAGAGCTGTTTAGATTAACCAAACAAATGAAATCAATCCCTCACCCAAATAATTGAGGCAAAGCACAAGGTTCAGTTGTATTATACAGATGGTAAGTTCAGCTCTTCATATTCGATTTTCGTGTTCAAACTTAAACTTTTACTCTCTTTTCTTGTTGGTCTGAGATAGTAGGGCCATGTTTATTTCACTTTCACACAACACTGCGCCAAGGGTAGTGTAGTTAAAGAACAAACTAGAATAATTCCAATGACAGGGAAACAGAGCAGAGTAGAACTCCAATCATGGCTTGGAAACATCTCACTCTCAGGTCATGGAAAGTGGGAAGGAGACTGGACAAATGATTCAAATGAGCTGCAGCCTCTCACCCAGTCTCCACAGGGGCTAGACTGGCCTACGCTGGATCTATAGTCTGTAACCACAGTCTGCTACGAATCATGAATTTTACCTCCTCTCATTTGTGTTTCTACAGCAGTGGGGGAATAATTCTCCATCCAGAGGTTCAACCTGCAAAGATTCAGGCACCTAACAAAGAAGAGATGGTTGTTCCCATAGCCAAGGCCTTCCTTCCCCAGGGCAAACCTGAAGATCCCAAGTCCTGTGTGAACATGCTCTGGGTGTTCCTTTGCCATCTATTGGCAACTTCCACCCCCAACACCACTTTTTCTTCTGAAGATCCTTCATCCTGACCTACAGCTGTATTCTCCATCCCTCAAACGATGACCCATGGCTCAAAGTAAACAGCCCACCTTCCTGATTCAAGTTCTAACTTCCGGATCAAAACATTAACCTTATGATTGAGATGGTTTATGTGACCTCTCTACTGTTATAATCCACACAACAGCCAGCTGATCCTTTCTCCTTCATAAAGACTGGCCCTTAGCTGTTGATTTTCTTTTGAGGAAACACCTGGTGGATGGGGGACGCCCCTCACCCACCTTGCTTTGTGTTCACATGAAAGTCTTGTGATTTAACCTGTGAAACTTTAGGATAAAAGGCTTACAGTTCATCCCATTAAATGGCTTCTGCACTAGACAAGAGTCCAGTCTCTTTCTCCCCCGCCCCGTCTCTCTCTTTCTCCAGAATAATCGCCGATGCCACCACACCTCCCAGGGACCCTCTAAATCTCTTTGCAGGGGCTGGCCCCCCTCAGGCACAGACCCAGATTCTCCACACAGCTGAAACCACCCAAAGGAACAGGACACATGAAGTGGTAAAACCACTAAGGTAGGGTGTGGAGAGCAACAACACCAACAGCATTTTCAAACACAAACATTTGTCCTATCTTTAAGTTCTGCTATTTTCAATAAAGAAGGGAAGGAAAGAGTAAAGTTGAGAGGCGTGGTGTACCTTCTCTAGGTATAGCCAGGTGTCTTTGGTTCACACGTGGAACTGAAGGGCCAGAGTCATGAATCATTGTGCAATAGGTGAGCTTCTAGGGATGATGCTGGGCATTGTGATGGTAACTATTCAGCACATCCCTTGTCTCCTGTCTGCTCCAAAAGATGAGCAGCATCTCCTGATGACCAGGAACCAGACAAAGTAACTGAACTACTCTATCTGTTCCTCAGATCAGAGAAGCAATCCTTAACCACGGTGATTGGTGCTTCAGGATCATGGGCCAGAGGAGTGTATGGGAAGAGATAAATAACAACTCTCCCTGAAATTGATTTACGTTGACTGGATCAGGTGCTTTATTAGAGTCATCAAAACCATGTGACCAGGGGGTCAATATAGTCTTTGAATGCAAGAATTCAAGCTTCCTCATTACTGAACATGTCAGGGCAGGTACAGATATCCATTGGTAGTCACTTCTTTGGGACATGTAAGTGGAAAGGCACAAGTCTGATTCATTTCCCCATCCAGGGATGCTTCCCAGCCCGCCCCTAAATAGAAGCATCATAACCTGAGACAGCTTTAAAGGAGCCAGGAACTGAGAAGAGGCCCTCAGAGATCCGACAGCCTAGTAGAGCATGGACACAGCTTTGACCCACTGAGCAGGAGCCACCGCACAAGGAGTCACAGCACTAAGTGCAGAGGTGAAGCCAGCCTCAGGGCCTGGTAAGGAGAGAAGATAGAGGAAGAGGGAGGGATTCTGACCAAATGAGAGCACCCTCAACTGAGTGACAAGAAAGGAAAAGGAGGGACTCTGTCTAGGGGAGATGGGGACATGCATGGGAGAGAGAAGAGAGTGATCTTGCCAGAGGTGACCCAAATGGAAATAATGGGAACATAAAGGAGATGAAAATGAGGATGTGGAGGTGGTGAGTCACAGGCAGAGTGACATGGGAACACCAAACGGATGGGACTTGAGAAAGAGGTGATGGGGCAAAGAGTCGGAAGCAATAGGGACAGAATGATGGGATATAAGGTGATTGAGATGGGAACACAGGATTGGGGTGGGTCAAGTGGATGTGACACACAGAGGAAGAGGAAGAGATGAGACAGAGTGAGGAAAGAAGGAGACAACAGGGTGGGGAGAGGGGTGATTAGCTAGAACGAACCAGTATAGGATGACTCATTTCTCAACTGAACACCCCTTGCTCCCTGTCCCAGCAACCCTGGCCTTCCATTCTGACTGTACCACAGAGATGGCACCACTCAGAGCAGGATTTTGCCCCAGGCTGCTGCTCCTGCTGCTGGGACTGTGGGTGGCGGTGTTCTCAGTCAGTGCCAAGCCCAAAAACGTGACTGCAGCCCCGTGGTTTAAAACTCAGCACGTTCAGCCCAAACCTTGAGCACGCAACTCAGCCATGGGTGACATCGATAAGCACACCAAACATTGCGAAAACTTCAACACCTTCCTGCATAAAAGCTTTACCAAGGTGGCCGCCACCTGCAGGGCCTCTAGCATAGCCTGCAAGAATGGCCAGAAAAACTGTCACAAAAGCCACCAGGCTGTGTCCCTGACCTTATGTAAACTTACCTAATGAAAGTACCTGAAATGCAAGTACAAGGAAAAGCACCTGAAGAAACATTATATAGTGGCTTGTAAACCTCCTCAGAAAGGGGATTCTAAGAAATTCAAGCTGATTCCTGTGCACTTGGACAAAATCCTCTAGGTTTCCAGGTTTCCTCACTCTTTGGCCAAGTATCAATTTCCTCTCCAGTCCTCTGTACCTCTCCTCCTACACCCAGAGCACTCCCTTCCCCTCATCTCCTGGGACTCTTCCTCCTTAGTCCTTTTCGGACTGGCCGAGGGGGAGCCAAGACTGACACTCCCCTGACCTGAGCTCCAGAGGAGGTGACCTTTCATCTTTTTATTGCTGTTTTCCCAGAAGCTTATCCTCAAGAGAGGGACTGAGCAAGCACCTCAGGGAAGGGGGTCCCCTGGTCTGTGCATGTGTTCATCTCTCCCCTGCCCCATGTCATCATTGCACATGACAAGGGAGGAAATAAATGGGAAAGAGGCAATGGGATTTGTGCCTAGAGCTATTTCTGTTCCTGAACTAGAAATCTTCTCTGGCTCTGATGTGGTAGTGAGGTGACCTGTGTGGAGAGAGGTGGCCTGAAGGAAAGGAGACAACAAAGAAACATCATTCATACATGAATAGCACTTTATGCACCAGAATCCCCTAATCCCTTGTGACATAGATTTGGCAGGAATTACTTGCCTTCTTTATGGATGAAGAAATTGGTTGGGAGCCGACCACGGAGGCCCACTGAGCATTAGGGATCAGGAAGGGCCACTGACCCCGAGACCACTAGGATGTGTTCGGGAGCTATTTGACACCATTTCCTCCCCCTTTCTCCTCAGCACTAACCAGATTAAGCTCCTGTGAGCTCAAAACATAAAACCTCTGAGACCGGGATGAACACAAGCTAACTTTAGAAGCTCATTGCTCCCATTCTTCCGCAAATGCAGTTTTGGCTTTCACACAACTTATAATTCAAACTCGTGTCACATCTACGAGCCTTAGTATTGGTCACAGGCTTCTGGGTCATGATCTTAGGATTTATTGAAGGTGTAAATTGTAGAATATAGTTTTAGATGACAGCCATTTTGTTGAAAGAATGCGGCTGGGTTACTTGCAGGTAGTCCACTGTGAATTTTGGACTGGGCCACATTCCAAACATTCTGGGATGGGCCACTTTTGTTTGTAAAGTAAATACTTAAGCTTCTATAGAATTGTTTAACTTGGCATAAATCAATCAGCTTAGGATGAAAAGGCTTTATAGAATATGTCAGTGACAGATTAGTTTATCCTTTGTTATGGGATTTTAAGATTATCATATGAAAAGGGTTTAAAGGCAATCATTGATTAAGTTTTTATGGATTAAGGTTTCTGGTGGGTGGGCGACGCCCCTCCCACATCTGACTTTGCATATAAAAGACCCGTTGTAATTCCCAGTAACACTCACACATCGCTTCTGCACTAGACTGGAGTCCAGTCTCTTTCTTTCTCTCTTCTTCCCCCTAATCGCCGATGCCGTCTCTACCTTTAGGGTACCCTGAACCCAGCTGGAGCTGGTCTCCGGACAAAATTGAGGCTTCAGAAAACTTCATGAATCAAAGAACTTGTCTAATTGGTTTGTAGCAAAACTTGGGCTCAAACCTAGATATTCTTCCACTAAATGCAGTAGATTTTCTACTACCCCAGTTGGGCAAGAAAGGAGACACCATTGCAGGGTCAAGAGGAGAACTAGGTAAGAGTTTACCTATGAAGTATATCTGAGAGCTCTGAAGAGCCAGTTATCCTGTGTTGGTTGCAATAAAGGTTGTCATTTCTCTAGCCAAGGGGAGGTTTATGAGATGCTCCAGGATCTTGATTCATTCCTCTCTCTTCCTCTCTGACTGTCCATCCCCCTTTTCTAGCCCACTGATCTTCAGACTTGCACCCTGGACCTGGCTCTGACTAGATCCCCTTGGTCTGAAGGAATGAGGTAAAGGAAGTGTCCCGCTTCATCCTCCTGATCCAGGATCACACTTTCCTTGACCTTAGGGACTTCCATGGCCGAGCCTGCCTGTCTTAAACAGGCCGGTGGGAGCTGCCAGAGGTTCCTTCCTCCTGATAATGATCTCCTCTGCCTATGCTGCTTCCCTGGCTCTCTATTCTGCAATGGCTCTAGGCCAGAGGGGTTGAGATGTTAAAATGCCTTCTCCCTGTGTCCCCGGGCCACCATTTATCCCTCTCTGAGAGGTAGAGCTGGAGAAGGTATGGCTTTGTATTGCCTGAGTCCTGATGACCCTCCAGCCTTGCTTGTCCATTGCCATCCTCTTCTCTCTTCAGCTCAGTCCAGACAAACTGCCCTGTGTTCCACATCCACCCTACTTCAGACCCAAATACCTGATTATACCTTCCCTATCCTGCTGAGGATTCTACTCTGTCTTTCCTTTTTCGCCTACTCCAGGGCACCTTTTCTGCTGAGCAGAGTCAGAGCAAGTTTTGGAGCCAGACAGTCAGGTGGAAATCCTGACTCGTTCTTTCCTGACTGTGTGGCATTGACCAATAGGCAGTTCTTTTTCCCCGTAGGAAAATGGGAGCAATCCTACCCGCCAAACAGGATTGCAGGAAGATTTAGAAATGACATTCATGAAGCTCTAGTCAGATCCAGGTACTGGTGTAAGAAAACAATAACGAGTAATAGTGGTTGTGGTAGTAGTAGCAACATCCACCTTTGGAAAACAGATTGACCAAAGCAAAGATACACTCAGGTACTAGTGAGAAGAGATGCATTAATACTAGAAGAGACCTTCTACTTGAGTGATGTTGATATTGAGTGGGCTGGAAGACAAGCCTGCAGGCATGGGAGCCAGGTTGTTTGAGATGATGAGGACAGATGATAGGAAAAGGGTAATCGAAAGGAGAGAAGACCGTGCAACAATTCAAACAGAATGTGGGCCAATAAAATGGCGAATTGGCCATCACAGAGGAAAGCAGAGGAACATTTAAAAGCAGAGGAACATTTACATGCACATTGTGGCCTAATACCTGAGTGTAAAATAACTATTCCCTGGAAACAGACACTGCCATCATAGAATGGACTTCTGGAATACTTGAATAAATCTGAAATTTTATCCAAAATCTGAATTTGTTTTGAATTTCTGTGGTCACTATATCATATATTCACAATTCTAAAGAGATAATTTTCAACTGAGGTACATAGACAATCAAGATACACAGAGACAGCTGATTTTTTTCTTCCTCTTATTCTTTGTGAACAACTCTTTATATTCTTTTTTGTTGCTGTTGTTTTGAGTTGGAGTCTCGCTCTGTCCCCTGGACTGAGTGCAGCCACCTGCTCGCGGCCATAGCAGTCTCGACCTGCTGGGCTCAGCTTTCCTTCTGCCTCAGTCTTCCAAGTAGCTGGAACCACAGGCACCTGCCACCATGCCTGGCTAATGTTTCTATTCATGTAGAGATGAGGTCTCGCCAAGTTGCTCATGCTGCTCTCGAACCCCTGGGCTCAGGCAATCTTCTCACCTCTGCCTCTCAAAGTGCTGGGATTATAGGCTTGAGCTATAATTACTTACATTCTTTTTTGATGATTTTTTCCTTTTTTTTTTTCTCTTACCCTCCCCGCACTCCCCCACCTCCGATGACTTTTCTTATGGACATTATGGTTGAAGAAACATTCTCCTCACAAAATATGAAGTAGTTAAAATATGCCTTTAACACATCCTCCCAAAGAAGAATTTCCAAATAGGGCTTTTTCTTCAAAGACTGGTTGCCTAAATAGGATTAAATAACAAAAAAGTGCTAAAGTAATCTGTGGTCATAGAGTCAGAATAGTTATAGCCTTAGGGAGACACTAACTGTGAAGGGGCATGAAGGAGCCATCCAAGCATCTGGAAATGTTCTTTTGGCCTGGATATATTTACTATGTGAAAATTCATTGAACTGTGTATTTGAGATTTGCGTAATTTCCTGGATGTAAGTTAAATCTCAATTTCAAAATTCCTTGCAGAATTATAGCTCTTTCCTTTTCTTTTTTTTGAGTTGGAATCTCACTCTGTCACCCAGACTGGAGTGCAGTGGCCGCTTCCGGCCACCACAGCCTCGACCTGCTGGGCTCCGGCGATCCTTCCGCCTCAGCCTTCCAAGTAGCCGGAATTACAGGCATGCGCTACCACGCCCGGCTGATTTTTTGATTTATTGTAGAGATGAGGTCTCGCCGCCCAGGCGGGTCTCGAACCTGCGGGCTCAGGCAATCCACTCACCTCAGCCTCCCAAAGGCGCGGGATTACAGGCTGAGCCCAGCTCAGTTTTCTCTATTTTTTATGTTTTCAATTGTGTTGATTTCTGCTCTGAATTTTATTATTCCTTATCTTCTCTAGTTTTTGAGGGGAGAAGCTTAGATCATTGATTTTAGACCTCTCTTCTTCTTCCACTTCCTCCTCCTCTTCTTCCTTCCTTTTCTCCTAAACTCCTCCTCCTTCTTCCATTCCTCTTCCTCCTCTTTCTCCTCCTTTTTTGAGTCAGGGTCTCACTCTGTCATCCAGGCTAGAGTGCATGGCACAGCTTACTTCCTGGGTTCAGGTGATTTTACCACCTCAGTCTCTGAGTAACTAGAACTACAGCCATGCACCACCATGCTCGACAAATTTTTAGATTTTTTTGCAGTCATAAGAGCTCACTATGTTGCCTGGGCTGGTTTTGAACTCCTGGGCTCAAGCAATCCTCCAGTTTTGGTTACTCAGAGTGCTGGGATTAAAGGCATGAACCACTGTATCCAGCCTTCGTTTCTAATATATACAACCAATGCTACAAATTTCCCTTTAAGAACTTGCTTAATGTACCCCACACATTTTCATAAGTTGTATTTTCATTTGTATTTGGTTCAGATTTGGAGGTTTCTTTTGAGACCCATGAGTTACTTAGAAGTGTGTTGTTTAACCTGAAAATAGTTTGGATGTTCCTGCTATTCTTCTGTTATTGATTTCTAGTTGAATTCCATTGTGTTCTGAGAGGATACTTTGTATGATTTCTATTCATTTGAAATATTTAATGTGAATTTTAAGACCCAGGATGTGGTTTATATTGGTGAGTGTTCTGAGTGAGCTTGAGAATAATGTACATTTAAAATCCAGTTAATTGATGGCACCGTTGGGTTCAACTATGCCTTTCCTGACCCTCTCCCTGCCTGATCAGTTAATCACTGATAGAGCAGTGTTGAAATCACCAGGTATAATAATGAATTTGTCGATTTCTCCCAGCAGTTCTATCAGGTTTTGCCACATGTATTTTTAAACTCTTTGCAAGAGGCATACGTATTACAGATTATTGTTTCTTCTTGGACGATAGACTCCTTTATAATTATGTAGTGCTGTCTTAAACCTGAGAATTTTCTTACTCTGGAATCTTCTTTTATCTGAAATTAGCATACCTATTCCATCTTTCTTTGGTTTAATGTTAGCATGGAGTATCCTGCTCAATCTTTTTACTTCTTGTCTTTGTGTGGCTTCATATTTAAAGTGGGTTTTTTTAGGCAACATGTAGTTGTTTCTTTTTTTAAATCCACTCTGATAATCTCTGTCTTTGAATTGGTGTATTTAGATCTTTCACAACGAAAATCATTTATATTGTTGGTTTAAAATCTACCATATTTTAACTGCTATATATTTATGACCCTTATACATTTTTTGTGTCTTCTGTTTTTCTGCTTTTGTGGCTTTACCTAACATTTAATATGATTCAATTTTCTCTTCTCTCTTGTCATATAAATTATATATAAAAAAATTTTAGTGGAGTTTGCAAAACACTTGCAACTAATCTAATAACGCTCCACTTCATGGTAGGTCTGTTACTTTATAGCAGAATATGTATTTTCAATTTTTCCCTCCTGTCCAATACAGTAGTGTTGTCATTCATTTCTTTTATGCATAATTCTAAATATCCAATATAGTGTTGCTGTTATTACTTTGCATATACTCTTAACAGATATATCAAAAATAATAAAAATACAAGTTTACATTTATTTATTTCTCTGTCTTTATGTAGATCTGAGTTTCTGGCCCAGGAAAAATAATTCTCTGAAAAACTTTTTAAAATATTTCTTTCAAGGTAGATCTCCAGGCTGTAGATTTCTGATTTTGTTTGTTTGAAAATATCTTTATCTCTTTTTCACTTTTGAAGGATAATTTTTATTTATATGAAATTATAAGCTGAGTTTTTCTTCTTGCAACGCTAAACATTCACTTATGTTTTGATTATCTAGAAAATGTAGTTATTATAATGTCTGTCTAAGACAATAATAAGGCTTCAGAGAGTACAAAAAGTGCCCAGTGATTGTATGTTCCATCATGTGCTTTTCTAGCTTCTTACAAATTTTCATTCATATTAAAGCCTAAAGTCTAGCAACAGTGGACTCCTCTGAGTCTTTTCAAATCAAGAAAATGATACATCCTACTTATACTTGACCTTTTTCTTCCTATTGGCATTGCCTCTTGAATCACTTCGGGGATGAACTCTGTGATAAGGTCCTCAAAAATATCCTCTGTTTCAGGATAAGGATTGTTGTCAACCACAAACACATGCATCAAACACAACATTTCTGGAGACAAACTTTATTCCTTTTAAGAGTCTCCACCTTCTGCACTTTCCCCCGACTCGCCATTGTCCTCTGGAGTTGGACCTTCTTCCTCATCTGTCATCCTGTCACCTACTCAGCCATCACCAGCCTCAAACTCTTTTATCTACTCAGTAAATTAATCCTCTTGCAGGACAACTCCAGGGAGGGGGACTCTTTTACTGCATTGTTGACTGATGTACCCTCAGTACCTAGAACAGTGCCTAGAACATAGTAGGTGTCCAATAAATAGCTGATGCTGCATGTTATTTAGGCAGGAATTTAGCATTGTTTTCAACCCACTAAATTCACAAAACAGTATTGAACTTAAATACTGGATAATTTTAAGCATAATTTAATTTTAATTTATGCCAATTTAGTGTCTCTGTACCTCATTTTTACTTAATACAGTAGGAAAATAATAGTATTCACATCTGCATTGATAATCCTGTCTCCCTTCAACTCCAATTTTTTTTTAAGTCAGGGTCTCACTCTGTCGAGTACAATGGCACAGACATCGCCACTGCAGCCCCGACCTGCTGGGTTCAGGCAATCCTTCTACTTCAGCTTTTCCAGAGCTGAAACTACAGGCTTGTGCCACCTCTCAAGGCTAACTTAAAAAAAAATAATGTATTAATTGTACAGATGAGGCTTCACCATGTTGCCAGGCTGAACTCTTGTGCTCAGGCAATACTCTCATTTCCGCCTCCCAAAGTGAAGGGATTATAGGCATGACTCACCATACCTAGATCACTCTATTTTTTTAAAAGTTTTGGGACAAGGATTTATTACTTTATCATCAAAAATCACCTTACATCGGTACATGAGAGAGCACTAGTATGATTTAGGGATTTATTTCTCTAACCACATAAACTACAAACTCTTTTTTAGCAAGGTATTAACCTCTCTCCCTCTCCCACACATCCATCTGAAAAGAGTATTGTTAAGAAGCTAAAAATGTGAGGTAGCTAATGGACACTTCAGATGAGGAGGACCCAGGGAGTCTAGAATCCTGAGCCTTGATTTACAGTCTGCTAATGCTGAGCATGGAGCCTTCTACCAATGCCTTGTGGGAGAGGTTCCAGATGTAGAGATACACCGTAATAAACTAGGATTGAGAAAATCCAACATGGATACTTGCCCATCCTGTACAAATAAATGCAACTCCAGATTTAGAGCACAGAGAGTGTTGACTTTGAAAGAAGCCCCTGCCTGTCAGGTGGGAATCCCAAGTGACACCCAGTGTCAGCAATAATGATCACTCCTTCTTATTCAGAATGCTAACCCCACATGATGAGAACTTTGCAAGTTCTAACCACTGCTTTGAGCAAACCAAACCTTTCCCTGGGATCCCTGCCACACCTACCCACCTGGATTCCCAAATACTGGCTTGGGGTACTGCCAAACAGACACTTGTAGGAGTTTTTCACTCTACCACTACTCACAGTTCCAATGGAGGTGGGTTCATGAGGGCTGATCTACGAAGACCAAGTTGGCCTCTCGGAAGCAGAAAGAATTTTCAAAATCATGAAAGTCATAGTCGGTCTTAGATGTAGTAGCAGTAAGGACTTTTGCTTCTAGGTCTAAAGGCTTCCCATAAAGTATGGGGTAGGGGTTAGCAACTTCCTGCTGAAAGCCTCAAAGACAGCCGAGTGCATGTAAGAATAAGTAAGAGTGATGGTGAAAGTAATGTGGGGTTAAAGGGGCAAGGAAGGTGAAGTACAGTGTGCACCAGCAGAACTGAACCCAGAAGGAGGCCTATTTTGTCTCTTGATGGTTACTTTAGTCAATGATTCTCGTGCTGAATGGAAAGGGGGCAGTGCAAGTCTTGGGTGAATATAACTGTAAGACTAGACAACAAAGAAACAAAAAAAAAAAGATTGTGAAAAAGATGGCAATGTCAGGGAGTCACGTTTATATAGCCGAAACCACAGAGAGCACCTAGGTGTGGGCAATTTCCAAACCTCCATGAAGGCCTAGGTGTGAGGCTTACAGGTCCTGGAGGGAGGGAGAGGGTGTGCTCTTTGCCACTAGTCCAAGGCCCTTGACGTCACCGGCAGGATCAGCAGATACCATTCACAGTAATACCTGCAGAAACTCTGTCAGGGCTTAATATTCGTTCACATACTGAGCCTCTATTTCCTCTTCTCTGAGATGTGATAATACCTTACTTACCTCATGAGGCTGAACTAATAAAATGAGACAGCAAGAATAACAGTGCTTGTAATCATTAAACAATATATACTTGGATAACTGGATATAAGCTCCTGGGTTCTACAGCAACTCACTTTTGACCCCTGCAAAGCCTTGTTTATTCCCTAAGGAAGCCTAGTACAGCACCCCCATCTACTACCCTCCACCACTACTCTGCCAGTCTAGAGTCTCCTGTAATTCCCGCTTTAGAATTCAATTCCACAAAGCTTTTTTGATTGCTTTAAATAATTTTCAAAAAACCAATTTTCAGATACTATCAGAAAAGTACTATGACAAATGTTGTGGGAAACATAAAGGTAAATAAAGACAGTTCCAGCCAAGAGTAAATTTATTATTCGGTATGATGAGGCACACGTATAAACATACGTAACAAAGGAATAAACATAGACAGGGCTAGGAAAATTCTGAGACTGAGAAATGGGCCTTAGGGCTCGCAGCTAAAATCATTGTAGTCAGGTCTTTACAATCCTGTCCTAGAGGTGCCAATCCATGGGATTGCCTCATCAATTCTGACTTGCTCAGTAGGATTTCACATGCTCCCAAGCCTGAGATCTGTGGGATTATTAACCTATTTATTACACTGAGCTTTACATATGCAAGAATTACCCTAGAGGCAATTTTCCTTTGCCCATGCCATCTCTGGCACATTTCTCTATCTCTCCCCTCTTCCTTCTATAATAAACTTTGTTTGGAAAATTACTTTTAAAAAACAGAATTTTCATACAGATGAAGAGACTAAGTTCTAGAGGAAAGTGACATGCTCAGGGTAATATGTCTAATTCAGTGATTCTCAACTGGGAGCAATTTGATAATGTCTAGGACACATTTTTGGTGAACATAATTGGGATTTGCTATTGGCACAAGGCCACGGATATTGCTGAGCATCGCACATTTCACGGGACAGCACCCATAACAAAGAATTAGCCAGATCAAGATAAATAGGACTGAGGCGCTGAGGTGGAGAAGCCATGGTCTACATGCTGGCATAATGAAGTATCCTAGCAGACTTACTTGTACCTTACCATTTAAAAAGTATGGGTAAACAGCTGGGGCTTAGAAGTATTTTTATTAAGCAGATTTTCATTGTAGTAGTGCTAGTTCTTCCACCAGCAAAAGAAATATTGATATTATACCATTGAAACAATAGCTGAGTTACTTTTCTTGTAAAGATGAATTTATCATGTAATCATTTACACATTTTCTTCCCACCTGCGATAGTGGTAAGAATTCTTAGAACAATTTACTAGGGTGGCAGGTGCAGGGGTGACTCATTGTGATTGAGGGGAACCCCAAGATTTTTAAATGAATGGGCTCACCACAATCTCAGTGGTTTTACTTTTCCCTGTCCAACGCAAGTTTCTCAAACAAAAGACTGGGTTATGGACAGTTTCTGGGTTGCCCTTGAACCTGAAGGATTGCTTCAGCCATCTCAACCTTCTTGTCATAGCACCATTTCAAACCCAGGGCTGGAGACAGGGACTGTATTGTCAGTTCCTCACCTGTTAATCATCGCTGTGGGTTGGTGGTAATCCCACCAGGGAGTGGACTCATTCAGCAACAGACTGAAAGTCTTCTTAAACTTGAGTCAGATAGGGTCACATGTATGCAAGATACTGTGCTAAGTCCTGTGAGACATGCAAAAGTAGTGGAACAGGTTGACAGTCTAAGTTGGAGGAAATGATACATACATATGAAGAAGTAACCAATAACTCAAGGCAGAAAATCATACAGCTTGAAGGCAGTAAATGCTATAGGAATTTAGAGATGAGAAAGATATCTCTGAATGGGTAGGGCCAGAGAAAATGGTTCTGGGGAGTCACCCCAGGGTCTTAGGATGGGGTCTCATGGAGTAATCAGAAGGTAAGTGAAGATAAAAAGCATCATGAATGATATGTTTGAGAAAGAAGAGAAAACCAGTCTGGCTGGGGTTTAGGCACTTAAGAAAGCCAGAGACAACAAGAGAAAGACAGTTTGGCCGATTGTGGCAGACCCTGCTTATCAGGCTACAGAAGTTGTACCTTATGCTGTACATGAATGGCCAGTTGGCAGGGGCTCATGAGACAGTGACCGGTTAAAACCTCTCACCCCCAGACCCACTGCCTTGTTCCTTCATCCACAGTTGTTCCAGGAAAGGTCCTGGGAATTCAAGGACCTGAAGTGAGTTTCTCATCTGACCTCACTTGCTGTCTGTTTCACTTTGAGTCCACACAAATGAGCCCATATCCAAGAATCAACAAAATTAGCATAACAGAACTTGGATCTGTCCCTGCTTGGAGGGAAACTCTCACAGGATTTCCACCAGTCTCCAGAGGCTGTGTGAAACTCCAGAGGAGAGAGAGAGAGGCTCAGCTCTGAAGGGTGGGCTCCAATCCAGACCCAGCACTCCTCTATCCCCGCCTCTCAACTCCCCCCCAGCACCAGAGAGAGGAAGCAGCAGCTGTTGTCCTGTGGGGCTACCTGGCACAGTTGAGATTTTTCACAACACCCACCCCACCTTAAACCACTTGCACATAGCAGCAGCCTGGGGAGAGGTGGGGCCAACAGCAGTGACTATGGCAATTGAGTGAGAAGGAGGCAGGGTAGAGGCTGCTGGTGTGAGGGGCTCTCGTCCCTCCTGAATGCTCTCCTACCATTTTGTCCTCTGCTCTCTTTCCCCCTAAGTTTCCTTTCTCCCTTCTCTGAGACTCCCTGACCAGTCCGAGGCCTGATGCAGGACTCCTTTTGTTCTTCTTAACCTTGTCCCTCTTCCTCTGGTTTTTCTTGTTGCCCATGAATTCAAAGAAGATAAAGTAACAAAATTATCCTACTGAGTGCAAAGTGAAGCTGATCTTGAGAGCTGTTTAGATTAACCAAACAAATGAAATCAACCCCTCACCCAAATAATTGAGGCAAAGCACAAGGTTCAGTTGTATTATACAGATGGTAAGTTCAGCTCTTCATATTCGATTTTCGTGTTCAAACTTAAACTTTTACACTTCACCCTGTACTCAGCCCTATGTAAAATGCCATGTTACTTGTGTGCCTTTTACAGTTGAGAGCGGTTTTTTCCTGTCTAGCTAGCCATTCCTGGAAAGTTCATTTGCTTCCATGTAAGTCCATTTCTCAAAAGTCCATGTCTCAGCCAATGTCTCTGGGTCATTTCATCTGCTCCATAAATATTTGTTGAAAAATACTATTCATCTCAGTTTTCTAGGCCTTCACCCCCATGTAAAGTGATATTCCTCTGCCTCTGCATCTCTGCTCTCCTGAGGGTCACAGGAGCCCCAGAGCAGCATGGACCCAGACTCTCCACACAGCTGAAACCACCCCTAGGAACAGGGTACATGACATGGTAAAAGCACTAAGGCAGGGTGTTGAGAGCAGCAACACCAACAGCATTTTCAAACACAAAATGGCCTGTCTTTAAGTTCTGCTATGTTCAATAAATAAGGAGGGAAATAGTTAAATTGAGAGGCCTGAGGTGCCTTCTTCAGGAGTAGCCAAGTGGCCTTGGTTGACACCTGGAATTGAAGGGCCAGAGTCATGAATCATTGTGCAGTAGCTGAGCTTCTAGGAATGATACTGGGCATTGTGATGGTAACTATTCACTGCTTCCCTTGTCTTCTCGGTCTGCTCCAAAAGATGAGCAGTATCACCTGATGACTAGGAATCAGATACAGTAACTTCCTAAGCTATTCTACCTGCTCCTCAGATCAGAGAAGCAATCCTTAACCACAGTGATTGGTGCTTCCCAGGATCATGGACTAGAGGTGTGTATGGGAAGAGATAAATAACAACTCTTCCAGAAATTAATTCAGGTTGGCACCTGGATCAGGTGCTTTATTAGAGTCATCAAAACCATGTGGCCAGGGGACCAGTATGTCTTTGAATGCAAGAATTCAAGCTTCCTCATTGCTGAACATGTCTAGGCAGCTACACGTATCCATAGGTATTCACTTCTTTGGGACATGTAAGTGGAGAGGCACGAGCTTGATTCATTTCCCCATCAGGGATGTTTCCCAACCCGCCCCTAAACAGAAGCATCACAGTCTGAGCCAGCTTTAAAGGAGGCAGGCAGCGAGAAGAGGCCCTCAGAGATCTGACAGCCCAGCAGTGCGTGGACACAGCTTCGGCCCACTGAGCAGGAGCCACAGCACGAGGCATCACAGCACTAACTGCAGAGGCGAGGCCTGCCTCAGGACCGGGTAAGGAGAGAAGATAGAGGAAGAGGGAAGGATTCTGACCAAATGGAGTACACTCAACTGAGTGACAAGACCGGCAAAGGAGGGACTCTATCTAGGGGAGAAGGGCACATATATGGGGGAGAGAAGAGAGTGATCTTGCCGGTGGAGGCACAAAATGGAACATAATGGGAACACAGAGGAGATGAAAATGAGGATGTGGAGGGGGTGAGACACAGACATCGTGACTTGGGAACACAAAAAGGATGGGACTTGAGAAAGAGGAGACGGGACAAACAGTAGGAAGCAACAGGGACAGAATGACGGGATAGAATGTGAGGAGGATGGGGCCACAGGATTGGGGATGGGCTCACAGTGGATGTGGGCACACAGAGGGGGAGGAAAGATGAGACCGAGTGAGGAGAGGAGGAGACTACAAGGTAGAGAAAAGGGTGATGAGCTAGAATGAAGAGGTATAGGACGGCTCACTTCTCAGCTTACCACGGCCTGCTTTCTGTCCCAGGTACCCGGCTCTCCATTCTGACGGTTCCCTCTTGAGAAATGGCACCAGTCAGAGCAGGATTCTGCCCCCTGCTGCTCCTGCTGCTGGGGCTGTGGGTGGCCGTGATCTCAGTCAGTGCCAAGCCCGGGCATGTGACCGATGCCGGGTGGTTTAAAACTCAGCACGTGCAGAACAAACGTCGATCATGCAAAGCCGCCATGGAGAACATCAACAAGCACACAAAACATTGCAAAGACCGCAACACCTTCCTGCAAACGACCTTCTCCAAGGTGGCCGCCACCTGCAGGACCCCAAGTATAGCCTGCAAGGATGGCCAGAAAAACTGCCACAAGAGCCGCGGGGCTGTGTCCATGACCTTGTGTGAACTTACCTCAGGGAAGTACCCAAATTGCAAGTACAAAGAGAATCACCCGAAGAAACGTTACATAGTGGCCTGTAACCCTCCTCAGAAAGGGGACTCTAAGAAATTCAAGCTGGTTCCCGTGCACTTGGACAACATCCTTTAGGGTTCCAGGTTTCCTCACTCTTTGACCAAGCCTCGGCTTCCTTTCCAGCCCTTTTCTCCACCACCTAGAGCACTCTCTTCCTCTCACCTCTTGGGGTTCTTCCTCCTTTGGCCTTTTCTGACCGGGAGACTGACACTTCCCTGACCTGACCTCCAGAGGAGATGATCTTTCATCTTTTTGTTGCTGTTTTCCCAGAAGCTTATCCTCAAGTGAGAGACTGAGCAAGATCCATTTCTTGAAGGGTATGGTTTCCCTGATTTATGCCTTTGTTTGTGTCTCCCCTGCCCCATATCATCATAGCAGCATGACAATGGGAGGAAATAAATGGAAGGGGGCATATGAGATTTGTGGATAGAGTTGTTTTTGTTCCTGAACTAGAAATCTTCTCCAGCTCTGATGTGGTAGTGAGGTGACCTGTGTGGAGCGAGGTGGCCTGAAGGAAAAAGAAGACAGAAATACCACTTCATATATACATAGCACATCATGCATAAATGCACAGGAATCCTCTGATCTCTTATGACATAGACTTGGCAGGGATTACTTGCCTTCTTTATGGACGAAGAAATTGAGACTTCAGAAAATGTAACGAATTAAAGAACTTGTCTAATTGGTTAGTAGCAGAACCTGGACTCAAACATAGGTCTTGTTTCTCTAAATGCAGTGGATTTTCCTCTGTCCCAGTTGGTCAAGAAAGGAAACACCATTGTAGAGTCAAGAGAAGAACTAGGTAACAGTTCACCCCTGAAGAAATGTACTTGAGTGTTCTGAAGAGCCAGTTACCCTGTGTTGGCTGCAGTGATGGCTATTACCTAGCTAGCCAAGAGATTGTTTATGAGGTGCTCCAGGATCTTGATCCGTTTTCTCTCTCTGACTGTCCCTCCGCCTTCTCTAGTCCACTGTTCTTCAGACCTGGACCCCGGTCTGGCTCTGACTAGATGCCCTTGGCCTGAAGGAATAAGGTAAAGGGAGTGTCCCGCTTCATCCCTTTGATCCAGGATCCCACTTCCCTTGACCCAAAGGGACTTCCTTGGCCCCAGCCTGCCTGTCACAAACAGCTGGTGGGAGCTGCCAGAGCTTCCTTCCTCCGGATAATGCTCTCCTCTGCCTTTGTTGCTTCCCTGGCCCATCACTATCCTCTTCTCTCTTCAACTCAGTCCAGATAAACTGCCCTGTGTTCCACACCCACCCTACTCCAGACCCAAACACATGATTAGACATTCTAAACCCTGCTGAGGGTCCTACTCTGTCTTTCCTTTTTCACCAACTCCAATGAAACCTTACTGCTGACTAGAGTCAGAGCAAGATTTGGTGCCAGAGTCAGGTGTAAATACTGACTCAGTCTTTCCTAGCTGGGTGTTCTTGATCAAGTGACAATTCTATTTCCCTAGAGGAAAACAAGAGCAATCCTACCTGCCAAACAGGATTGCAGACAATTTAGAAATGACATTCATGAAGCTCTAGACAGCCCCAGGTATGGTCTAAGATAATAATAACTAGTAGCAGTGGTTGTGGTAGCAGTAGCAATATCCACCTTTGGAAAGCAGACTGACCAAAGCAAACACCCACTCAGGTACTAGTGAGAAGAGACCTAGGTACTACTAGAAGAGACCTTCTTCCACTAGAGTGTAGTTCATGGAGGACATGCCTGCAGGCAGGGGATCCAGGTTGTTTGAGATGATGAGGACAGAAGGTAGGAAAACGGTAATAAAAAAAAAGGAGAGAAGATCGTTGAACAATTCAAACAGAATGTGGGCCAATAAGTAGGTGAGTTGGACATCACAGAGGCTTGAAAGCACAGGAACATTTAAATGCACATTGTGGCCTAATACCTGAGTGAAAAAATAACTATTCCCTGGAAACAGATATCGCCATCATAGAATGGACTTCTGGAATACTTGAATAAATCTGAAGTTTTATCCAAAATCTGAATTTGTTTTGAACTCCTGTGATCACTATATCATTCACCATTCTAAAGAGATGATTTTCCACTGAGTACATAGAAAATCAAGATACACGGAGACCGTTGATTTTTTGTCTTCCCATATTCTTTTTTCACAATTCTTTATATTCTCTTTTGTGACTGTTGTTCTGAGTCAGAGTTTCGCTCTGTCACCCGGCCTGAGTGCAGTAGCATGCTCGTGGCCACCGCAGCCCTGACCTGCTGGGCTCAGGTTTCCTTCTGCCTCAGACTTCCAAGTGGCTGGAACCACAGGTCCCTGCCACCATGCCTGGCTGATGTTTTTATTTATGTAGAGATGAGGTCTTGCCAAGTTGCACCTGCTGGTCTCCAACCCGTGGGCTCAGGCTATCTTCTCTCCTCTCCCTCCCAAAGTGCTGGAATTACAGGCTTGAGCTACCTCACCTCGTCAATTCTTCTTATTCTTTATTGATGATGGTTTCCTTTTTTTTTCTCTTATAAACATCATGGTTTAAGAAACAGTCTTCTCACAAAATTTAAAGTAGTTAAAATATGTCTTTAATGATCCTCCCAAAAGAATAATTTTCAAATAGGACATTTTCTTGAAAGACTTGTCACCTAAATAGGATTCAATAGCAAAAAAGTGCTAAAGTAATCTGTGTGAAACATCTATCTGCAAAACCTTGCTTGACATAAGTAATATCATAGCTTGCTTGACATAAGTCACTCCATTTTGTAACAGATCCTCCATCTTAACCCAGAGATGAACCCCCCTGCCCAGGTAACCTTCCTGTAATCCCAGGATGTATCCTCCCATAATCAGAAGCCCATATTCTTGTTCCCCTCGGTGCTTGAAAACTCCCTAAATGCTAGTGCCATATCTAATCATAACTGTCAATGTTCTGCCAGGAAATATAATCATAACTGGACAGCTTTCATGATTTTTGCCTTTATAAACCCACTGCTTTCTGTATTCGGGGTTGAGAGTTTTCCTGGCACTAGCCTATTCTCGACCACCAGCTAATAAAGAACTCGAAAATTTGACCCTCTGCATGTTGGCATCTCCTTTCTCACAATCTGGCTATAACATGTGGTCACAGAGGTCAGAATAATTACAGCCTTGGGGAGATACTAACTGTGAAGGGGCAGAGGAGTCCTCTGAAGATCTGGATGTGTTCTCTTGGCCTGGATATATTTACTATGTGAAAACTCATTGAACTGTACACTTAAGATATGTGTAATTTCCTGGATGTAAGTTGTGCCTCAATTTCAAAAATCTTCGCAGAAGTATAGTTCTTAAGGATATTTTATTTTCATAATAAATGATAATGCACCAATTCTAAAAAGATTATGATATAATTAAATTACAGGTGGATTATGATATAATCTAATATCTATTGTTCTGCCTTGTTCTATTGATTAAATTAAGTAGTATTTGTGCTATTTATTAAATTTTTATAAATACTTTGTGCTCAGAAAGTACAGTTGACCCTTGAACAACACAGGAGTTAGGGGACCCAATACCCTGTGTAGTAAAAAATCCAGAGGAATTTTTGACACACCAAGAACGTATCCACCAATAGCCTACTGTTGACCGGAAGCCTCACCAATAACATATACAGTCAATTAACTCATATTGTGTGTTGTATGCATTATATGTGGCATTTTTACAATAAAGTAAGCTTAAAAAAAGAAAATGTTATTAAGAAAATCTTAACTAGGTGCAATGGCTCCCACCTGTAATCCCAGCACTTTGGAAGGCTGAGGTGAGAGGATTGCTTGAGTCCAGGTGTTCAAGATCTGCCTGGGCACCATAATGAGGCCTTGTCTCTACAAAAAATCAGTTGAATGTGGTGGTGCATGCCTATAGTTCCAGCTATTCAGGAGGCTGAGCCTGAAAGATTGCCTGAGCCCAGGAGGTCAAGACTGTGGTGATTCATGGTTGTGCTGCTGCGCGCCAGTCTGAGAGACAGAGTGAGACCCCAGACAAGAAAGGAAGATAAAAGGAAAGAAATAAATAAGGAGGGAGAGGGAGGACGGGAGGGAAGGAGGGAAGGAGGGAGGAGAGAAGAGTGGGAAGGAAGGAGGGAGGGAGGAGAAAACAAAGAAAATGACAAAGAAGTCAGGGGCAGGTGGCTCACACCTGTAGTTCCAGTGCTTTAGGAGTCTACAGCAGGGGGATGGCTTGAGTTCAGGAGTTTGAGGCTACAGTAAGCTATGAGCACTGCACTCCAACTTGGGCAATGGAGTGAGAATTGTCTCAGAAAAAGGAAAAAAATAAAAAGAAGAGAAAATATCTTCACTATTCATTAAGTGGAAGTGGATCATTATAAGACTCTTCATCTTCCTCACCTTCTCGTTGAGTAGACTGAGCAGGAGGAAGAGAAGGGCTTGGTCAGGGGTGGGAGAGGTGGAAGAAAACTCACACATAAGTGGACTTGTGCAGTTCAAACCCATGTTGTTCAAGGGTCAACTGCACATGAAGTTCTTCCTAAAGTCACCGAGCTGCCACACTCTTTCCTATGATTTATGTTACCTGTCACCTACCTTTTCTATTTTTTAATGATGTGAAAATTATTAATAATAATTGTATTATATGTATCATAAACTTTCATAACCATTAATTACAACTTAGATAAAAATAATCTATGTGGGCCATGCGTGGTGACTCATGTCTGTAATCCCAGAACTTTGGGAAGCTGAGGCAGGAGGATGACTTAAGGCCAAGAGTTTGAGACCAGCCTGGGAAACATAGCAAGACCCATGACTAAAAAAAAAATTGTTTTAATTAGCCACGCATGGTAGCCAATGCTTGTAGTTCTAGCTACTCAGGATACTGAGGCGGAAGGATCACTTGAGTTCAAAAGTTTGAAGTTATAGTGATTGCACACTGTACTTCAGCCTGGGCAACAAGCAAGATTCCCACCTCCAATAAAAGTAATAATAATAATAAAATGCATTTATACATCTACTGGCTGATAGACTTGCTATATATTTTTAAAGTTCTTAAGGAAAATTTCACTCCAAACCCAAGAGAATCTGTCAAAAACCTCGTTGCACTGATAAAGGACTTTGACATGTCTCAGGGTACAAAATAAATGTGTAAAAGTCAGTCACTTTCCTATACACCAACAATAAACAAACAGAACCCCCAAATAAAAAGCACTATCCCATTCACAATAGCCCTCCCAAAATGAAATACCTTGGCATATACCTACCCAGAGATCAAAGACCTTTACAACAAAAACTACAAAATGCTACTCAAAGAAATCAAAGACGACACAAACATAGGGAAAATATTCCATGCTCATGGATTGGAAAAATCAGCATTGTTAAGATGTCCATCCTACCCAAGGCAATCTACAGATTTAATGCAATACTCATTAAATTACCAGCAGCATTCTTCTCAGACCTGGGAACAACAATACAGGAATTCATATAAAAACATAAATGACCAAAAATAACCAAAGCAATCCTCAGCAAGAAAATTAAAAAGTGGAAGGCATCACACTCCCATACTTTAAGCTTTATTATAAAGCTACTATTGTCAAAACAGCCCAGTATTGGTACAAGAACAGGCATATAGACCAGTGCAACAGGATAGATTCCAGAAGCAAAACCTCAATTTCTCAACCAACTCATCTTTGACAAAGCCTTCACCAGCAACAACTGGGGAGAGGAGAACCTATCCAGTAAATAGTGCTGGGAAAACTGGCTGACCACGTACATGCAGAAAATGAAAACAAGACCCCTACCTATCACCATACAGAAAAATCAACTCTAAATGGATCAAAGACCTAAACATAAAACCTCAAACTATAAAAACCTTAGAAAATGCAGGAGGCACCCTTATGGAAATTGGAACTGGCAAGCAATTCCTGGTCAAAACCCCAAGTACTCATGCCATAAGAGATAGGATAGACAAGCTTCTGCAAAGTCAAATAAACCATTGAGAGAGTGGGGAGACAGCTCACAGTCTGGAAAAAAATATTTGTCAACTGTATGTCTGGCAAAGGTCTAACATCTAGGATCTACAAGGAACTCAAATGTGCTGAAAAGAAAAAAACAAACAACCCCATAACAAAGTGGGCAAAAGATATGAATAGATGCTTCTCAAAAGAAGACATACAAGCAACCAACAAATACGAGAAAAAATGCTCAGCCTCACTAGTCATCAAAGAAATGCAAATTAAAACCACACTGAGACACCATGTAACTCCAGCCAGGATGGCCATTGTCAATAACTCAAAAACAACATATGCTGGAGAGGCCCAAGTGTTAGACCCATATACATTTAAAATTGTTATATCTTCTTATTGAATTGATTCCTTTATCATTATATAATAACTATGTCTTTTTTATTGTTAATTGGAATCTTTTTTATCTGATACGAGAATGGCTACTCCTGGCTCTTTTTTTTTTTTTTTTTGTGGTCTTACTCCGTCACCCAAACTGGAGTGCAGTGGCACAATCTTGGCTCACCGCAACCTGAATCTCACTCCTGGGATCAAGTGATCCTTCTGCCTCAGCCTCCCAAGTAGATGGGACTTCAAGTGCATGCATCCCTGTTCAACTAATTTTTTTTAACTTTTTGTAGGGATGAGGTTTCACTATGTTTTCCAGGCTGATCTCAAACTTCTGGGCTCAAGAAATTCTCTCATCTTGACCTCCCAATGTGCTGGATTTACAGGCGGGAGCCACTATACTCAGTCTCTGAAAATCATTTTTTATTTTAGGAAAAAGAATTTATTTTGCACATACCACACACCTCACATAGTTGGTACTTTGTATATTAGAATTGTGGAGTTTTTAATATGCTTGTGTTTGAAGGTGGAGAAAATTCTTAGAAGATAAATTCTTATCATCTTTCATTAGTTAATAGATACATGTGTTAGTTTAAAAAATACATTCACAAACTTCTGCTCCCTTCAGTGTGCAAGTGTGGGTTGCACTTAGTGATTAACTTTGAATAAACAGAGTACAGCAGAAACAATAGCATTTTGCACAGGTTTAAAAAAAACTGACACCCATCTTGGGCACTGGCTCTCTCTTGAGTCACTTGCTCTAGGGGAAAACAACTGCCATGTCTGAGGACACTATGGAGAGGTCCACCTGGTAAGATAAGGAACTGATACATTTGGCCAACAGTAAATGAAAAACAATGAAAAACAGAACTGACAACAATCACATGTGTTACCTTAGAAACACAATGTCTACCTCCAGATTACTATTACCCTGGCCAACAGTTTGACTGTAACCTTATGAGACTTTGGTTAGGCACTCCAGAGAAATGTTGAGTAGAATTGGTAAGAATAGATACCTATGTCTTTCTTCTAATTATAGTGGGAAGGCATTCAGTTTACTCTATGAAGTATATGAGCTGTACATTTTTATGTAGAGATTCTTTATAAGGCTAAGAAGCACATTTGCATTCCTAGTTTGCCAGTGAGTTTTTATCTCAAATAAACACTGTATTTTGTTAAAATTTTTGCATCTATTTAAGTAATCATATATATTTTTGATCTTGTTAGTATAATAAGTTACATTGGTTCATTTTAAAATTTTAAACCAATCTTGCATTATTGGGTAAAATCTCACTTGGCCATGATATATTATCTTGATATATTTATAGATTCTACTTATAATCCCAGCATTTTGGGAGGCTGAGGCACGAGAATCACTTGGGGCTAGGAATTCCAGGCCAGTCTGGGCAACAGAACAGGACTCTGTCTCTAAAAACAATTTTACAATAAAAATATTTTGCATTTTTCAAATAAGGGATGTACGGTCTGTAGTATTTTTCTAATATTTTGGTCTAAATTTTATATTGGATAATGCTTGCCTAATGAAATGAGTTGCATAATGTGTCTCATCCTTTTATTTTCTAAAAAATTTGTGTAGATATTGTATTCTCTTTTTTCTTTAAATATTTGACAAAACTCACCAGTGAATTGATCTTGACCTGAAGTTTTCTTGGTGGAATGATTTTTAGCTACAAATTCTATTTATTTAATAGTACAAAGTAATTCAGATTCTCTATTTCGTCTTGAGTGAGCTGGCAGTTTGTCTTTCAAGTATTATATCCTCTCATCAAAGTTGTCAGTTTTTTTATATAAAGTTGTTCGTGGTATCTCTTATTCAACTTAATGTATGTAGAATCTGCAGTAATTTGTTTTTTTCTATTGCTTTTCAACCTTAAATTTCATTGTTCTGCTGCTATGTCATTCCTTCTGATTATTTTGAATTGAATTTGCTCTTATTTTTCTAGTTTCTTAGCATAAAGCCTAGCTCATTGACTTGAGACCATTCTTCCTTACTAATAGAAGCATGTCATGCACACACAAAAAGTCTTCTCTAAGCAATACCTTAGGCATAACCTCCAAATTTTGATCTATTACATTTTTATTTTATTTTAGTTCAAAAAATTTTCTAAAGTCTCCTGTGAGTTCTTTTTTAGGTTATGGTCTATATAGAAGTGTGATATTCAATTTCCAAAAATATGGGACTTCTCATACAGCTTCCTGTTTTGAATTCTAGTTTGATTCTGCTGTGTTCAGAGAACATACTTTAAAATACTTTTGTATTTATTGAGACTAGTTCTATGTACATTTTCTCCTGATTAATTTTTGCGTGCCCTTGAAAAGATGTCTATTCTGTTTATTGAACGGAGTCTTCTATAAATATTGATGAAGGCAAGTTGGTTGAAAGTGTTGTTTAAGTCAATACCTACACTGATTTTCTGTCTATGTGTTCTATGACTGAAAGAGGTATTAAAATTGCCAATCATAATTATGGATGTGTCTATTTTTGCTGTATACATTTTTAAGGTCTGTTATTATTTGCGAATACATTTGAGGATTGTTATGTCCTCTTGATTAACTGATCACTACAATTTTGAAATGTCACTTTTACGTCTGATAATCATTTTTTGCCTGAAATTACATTCTGTGATATTAACATATTCTCTTTAACTTTCTTTACTTAAAAAGCTTTATTAAGATATAATTAAAATATATTAGTCTGTCCATATTCAAAGTATAAATTTGATAAGTTTTTACTTGTGTATACACTGAAAATACATCACAATTAAGAAACTGAACATATCAGTCACCCATGAAGTTTTGTTGTGATCCATGGTAATCCCTGCCTTCCACATCCCTCAAACTCTTATTCTTAGGCAAACATTGATCTACCTTCTGTTCTACAGGTTAATTTGCATTTTCTATAATTTTGTATCAATGGAATTTTAAAGGATAAGCATTTTTTGTCTGGCTTACTTTTAAAACATAATTATTTTTAGATTTTTCTTCCAAGATTTTGAGTTTCTCTTTTATAGCTGAGTGGAATTTCGTTGCTTATATATATTACAACTTGTTTTTCCATTCACCTGATTATTGATATTCAGGTTGTTCCCATTTGGGGGCTATTTCAAACAGAGCTATTATAGAAGTTTCTATAGATGTCTTCATATGGGCATATGCTTTTATTTCTCTTGAGTATATTCCTTGGTATTGAAATGCTCATATGTTTAACTTTTCAAGAAGCTGCAAATAGTTTTCCAAAGTTGTACCATGTTACTTTCCCACTAGTGTTATATGAAAGTTCCAGTTACTCTATATTCTCTCCAATGCTTGCAGCCATTATGACTATCTAACTTCAGAACATTTTTTTCACCCCCAAACGAAATCCCAAAACCATGAGCATTCATTCCCATTTCTCCCTTCTCCTGACCCCTGGTAATTACTAATTTGTTTTCTGTCTCTAGTATTTGCCTTCAGGACATTTTATATAAATGAAAGCATATAATATGTGGCATTGTGTGTCTGGCTTCTTTCACTTAGCATAATGTTTTCAAGTTTTATCCATGTTGTAGAATGTATCAGTAGTTCATTCTTTTTAAGATTGAATAATATTCCATTGTCTAAACAAATGACATTTTGTTGATCCGTTCACTAGCTGGTGGACATTTGGATTGTTTCTACTATTTAACTATTGTGCATAATGCTACCATGAACATTTATGTACAAGTTTTTGACTAAACATCTGTTTGCAATTTTCTTGGGTATATAACCTAGGAGTGAAAATCCTGGGTCACATGAGAAATGTGTTTAAATCTTTGAGAAACCACTAACTGTTTTCCACAGTGGCTACATCATTATATATTCCCAATAGCAATGTATGGGTGTTCTAGTTTCTCTACATCTTCACCCACACTTGTTATTTTAATTTTAAAACAAGTATAACCATTGTGAGTGGATGTGAATGATATCTCATTGTGATTTTAATTTACATTTCCCTGACTAATGATGTTGAACATTTTCTTTCATGTATTTATTGGCCATTTGTATATGTTATGTTGAGAATGTCTATTCAAACCCTTTGCCCACTTTGTTTTTGTGTGTGTCTGGGTCTCACTTTGTTCCCTAGGTTGGAGTGTAGTGGCACAACCAGGGTTCACCATACCCTCAATCTTCTGGGCTTAGGTGGTCCTTCCACTTCAGTCTCCCAAGTAGCTAAAACTATAGGCATGCACTACCCTGTCTGACTAATTTTTTTTATTTTTGTAGAGATGAGGTCTCATTATGTTGTCTAGACTGATCTCAAACTCTCTGGCTCAAACAATCCTCCTACCTCAGCCTCCCAAAGTGCTTAGATTTATAGCTGTGTGCCACCGTGCCTGGGCTAAAATTTATATTTCTGCATGTTTATTCCTAGTATGTAGAAATATTATTGTTTGTTTATTGCTCTTATTTTTTTTAAACATTGCTGTTTTCAGTTATTACTTCTAGTACTTGCTTTGTTGACTTCATAAGATTTATACATACAAGATTATGTCATCTGTGATCATTTTACATCTTTCCATTTAAGTGATTTTTCCCTCTGGCCTTGTTTGGCTGGCTATAAACTCAAGTATAATGCTCAATAAAAGAGGTGAGAGCAGACATTTTTGCCTTACTCTAGACCTCAGGGGTAGTATTTAATCTTTCACCAGAAATGTGTTGCTAGCTGTAAGATTTTTGCAGCTACCTTTCATCAGATTGAGGACATTCTCTTCTATTTCTAGTTTGCTGAGACTTTTTATAAGGAATAGATTTTGAATTTTGTCCAGTGTTTTGCATCTATTGAAGTAATTGTTGTTTTCAGTATGTTAAAATAGTGAATTACTTCAATTCATCTTTTACAAATTAGTTAATGTATTTATTCTGAGTTGGAGTCTCACTCTGTTGCCCAGGCTGGAGTGCAGTGGCCATTCACAGCATGGACTTACTACTGATCAGCATGGGAATTTTTACTTGCACCATTTCCAGCTGGGGTCAGTTCTCCCCTCCTTAGGCAAACTGGTAGGCCTCCACTCCCAGGAGTTCACTATACTGATGCTGATCTTAGCGAGAACACCCCATCAACATACACACTGGGCTGCCACACTACGGCCACAACAGTCCAGAATCACTCAAGAGATTCTCCCAATTCAACTTTCCCAGCCGCGGGAACTACAGACAGGTGCCACAGCACCTGACACACCAACTGATTTTTGAATGCTTAAGCAACCTTTTTTCCCTACGATAAATCCTACTTGGTCACGTTACATTACCTTTTTGTGTGTGCTGTTAGATTAGATTTGTTAAAATTGCATATAACCACTCCCCTGCTGCCTCCAAGGTGCTCAGTTCTTCCAAGGGGGCTAAGGCCACCTTGGGGTAAGGCCTTCACTTCGCCCAGGGACTAGCACCGCACCCAGCATCCCGCACTCGCCACGCCATGGCCTCCGTTTCCGAGCTCACCTGCGACTACTTGGCCCTTATCCTGCACAACGACGAGGTGACCGTCAAGGAGGCTAAGTGCAACGACCGTATTAAGGCCTCCGATGTGACTGTGGAGCCTTTCTGGCCTGTCTTGTTTGCAAGGGCCCTGGCCAACGTCAACACTGGGAGCCTCATCTGTTCAGTGGGGGTTGGCAGCCCGCTTCTGCAGCTAGCGCCGCCTCAGCCAGGGGTCCTGCCCTGTCCCAGAGGAGGAGAAGAAAGTGGAAGCAAAGAAGGAAGAATCTGAGGAGTCTGATGATGACATGGGATTTGGTCTGTTAGACTAAACCTTTAATAATGTGTTCAGTAAATAGCTGAACTCTGAAAAAAAATTGCATGCAAGTTTTGCAACTATGCTCATGAAATAATATAATCTGCACATTTCTTTTCCTATCCTGTCCTTTTATGGTTTTGGGTTACACTTCAAGTTTTTGGAAGAATTTTTATTAAATTACGTAGAAGTGGTATTATTTATTGCTTAAATTTTTGGCAGAATTTGCTAGTGAATCACTCAGGACCTGACATATTCTTTGTGGAAAAGGTTTTAAGTACAAATCTCAATTGTTTAATGAGTATAGGGCAATTCAGGTTATAGATTTCTTTCTTAAATTTTTTTTAAAAATTGTTTATTTTATTGTTATTGATACTATAATAGTGCATATTTATGAGGTACATGTGACATTTTGATACATGTGTACAATAGGAAATAAACATATCAGAGAGATTAGAATGTCATTTACCTCAAACATGAATCATTTCTTTGTGTTAGAAATATTCCACAACTTCTAGCTATTTAGAAATATAAAATAAATTGCTGATAACTGTAGTCATCCTACTGTGCTATCAAATACTACAACTCATTCATTCTTCTAACTGTATTTTTGTACCCATTAACCAACCTCTCTTCCTCTCCACTTCCTTTGCCTGCCTCTGGTAACTCTCATTCTCCTTTGTACTTTCATGGGATCAACATGTCAACTCCCACAAATAAGTGGGAACATGCAATATGTGTCTTTCTATGCCTGACTTATGGCACATAACTTGGCACCGTTTGATGTTTAATAAGTGCTTTATATTCAATCTATGACATAGTTCCCTTTCCTTCAATCTTGTTTGAATTCTTTCTCTGTCACTCTTGCTTTTGTTCTGAGCGACTCTTGAGTGTCTTTTAGGAAATTGCCCCTTAGTTGGATTTCAGTATGAAGTTTAATGCAGTTGTGTGTTCTTTCATCATATTAATCCCTATAGACAGAATCTGAAACCACTCTATAAAGCTAATTCTCCAGGAAGAAAGAGGGGAGAAAATTGTGGAGTTAGTAATACTTGTAGGACTTCTGGGCCACAAGAAAGGCCACTGGTGAATAAACTCCCTCAGGACCACAAAAGATGGCAGTTTGCATGACACCCGTGAAGAGAGAATCCAGTAAGGAGCATGGATGATGCCTAGCCATGCTCTATGAACTTTGTCCCAACTTTTCCTCTTCATATTAGTTTTGCATACTTGATAGGTAGTGATACTCTAATCAACAATGCTCTAAGATTATATTTTGAAGAGGAAGGAAATGAGGAGTTCAGAGAGAAACACGGAAAGGCAACCACAGTTTCAACAGCTCTTTACTGCCTATCTCTGTATATTCCTTCAGATTTTTTCCTATGCCGAACACTCTATGAGTGACTCTTATCTCAATACCTAACTTAGCAGGAAAGCAAATGTATGGAGCTCTGAGAAGGATCTTCTTTGGTCAAGAGTTTAAGAGGTCAGTGCCCTTTTTTGCATCACCGTGATCTTGGACTAGCAGTTACTTTTTTAGGTTGGAAAAATTATTTTTTCAGCACTCTGCTTAGTCAGAATTTTAGAAAACATTTCACATTCACACATTTGACACAGATTTATACATACAATGAATAAAAGAGAATATAATATATTAATTTGAAATAAAAATAATTGTCAATTTTGACTACATAGTCAGATTGCCTCATTAGCATATTCCTTTACATGAACAAATCTACAAAGGAAGTTGTGGCAAATATTTGTTATTTTTTATTTTTCTATCCAGACTCTGAACCCACTTCACATATTTGGAAATTCTCTACTTGATCAGTCATGGTGAGAAGCAGACTCTGTCACCACAGAAAAAGCTGACAATTCCAAAATTCACTTTCCCTTTCTATTCACATGCACCTTGCCACTTTTAAAAACAGAAGCTAGCATTCTAAAAAGGGATGCCTCTTAAAGATAACATTCTAGCTCAAGCAATGGTTGTAGAAAATCCTGATCCTTAGATATCTAATTATTATCAACAAATTGGTAGGAATAGTAAAGGATCAGAACAAGGAGAGTTGGAGTTAGTGGCATGATATTCATAGCTATAACCAGCGTGATTATACATGACTTTCTTCTATTGATGCTGGAAGGTTTTGTTGCTTGCAACCAAAGAATCCAAATGAATCCAGACTCCAAGTTTTAAGCATTTTTATAGGGCTGCACAAAGCACTTTCAGTTGCATTTAATCTTCACAATGACACCTTTAAGGAAGATATCTTTATTCCTACTATACAAATGACAAGATTAAGAGTCAATAAAAGTGGTCAGGCGTGGTGGCTCACGCCTGTAATTCCAACACTTTGGGAAATAGAAGTGGGAAGACTACTTGAGCCCAGAGATTCAGATTAGCATAGGCCGTATAGTGACACCTCGTCTCTATAAAATAAATTTTTACAATGTTATAAAGAGTCAATAAGTTAAAATAGTAGTCTGGGTAAAATTTAATTTATAAAATAAATAAAATAGTAGTTTGAATACTTCTGAACCCGACTAATGGGGTAGCTAGTTTCAGACTTAAGCCTCCATAATAATCAAATATAAAACTAGACAAAATACACAATATAACTGCTGTTAGATTTTGGACAGTGGTTAGAACAAGTCTCACAGAACTCAAGAAAGCACTATACTTACTACTAGTTTATTACAGCAAAAGAACAGAACTCAAAAAAGTTTATTATAACAAAAAAACAGACTCAAGAAAACACTATACTTACTCCTAGTTTATTACAGCAAAAGGATGCAAATCAGAGTCAGCCAAAAGAAGAGACATATAAGGTGAGGTCTAAGAGGATCTCAAAAACAAAGCTCTTGCATCCTTTCCCCATGGTGTTAGGATGAATCATGTTCCTGGCATATTGATGTGCGACAATTTGCAGAGTATTACCAACCAGGGAATCTAACCCAAGATTAGACTGCAGAGTATTTTGGGGATTTCATGTATTGGCACAATTGATTGAATCATTGCCTCAATCTCCAGTCATCCTCCCCTTACCAGAAGTCAGGCCTGTATCACGTGGTTCAAAGCCCCAACTCTCTAATCACATAGTTAGTCCTCTAGTATGGTCAGCCCCAGCTTGAGTCACCTCATAAACTATCTAGGAGTCCACTATATGACACCTTATTAGCATAAGCTTTCAGTGTCCACCATGAATACAGAGGCACACCTATCATTTGAGATATTCTAATTGGAATTGTTCTAAGTGTTTAGGGGCCACATCTCAGTAACTGGGAATAAAGGCTAGCTACATTGTTTGTTGTACAGGAAGTAGATAATTTGATAGTTTTAAAAATACAAGTTAAAATCAGTACATTAAGAATACTATTAGGGAGCATGAATATGGAATATAAAAATAAAGGAAAATGGGGGAAAATAGGAATGATAGACATGTGGAACACAGTCAAAAGGAGACTACGTACACAGAATTGAAGTCATAGAAAAAAGAATGAGAATGAGACGTAGGCACAGTTGAAGATGATAACCAAAAATTTTCTAATTACAATTTTAAAAATTAAGACAGAGATTCAAAAAGCTCAAAAAAATTCAGTCCGGATAAATACATAGAAAACCACACCTAGAAACATGCAGCCAAACTCCTGCAAACTAAAAATTAAAAGAAAAGTCTTAAAAGTCACAATGGGAGACAGGGCATATTGCCTTCAGGGAAACAAAAGAATCATCACAAATTTATCAGAAGAAATTGTAGAAACTAACAGAAAGCAATGTAATAATCTCTTTAAAGTGCTGAAAGTTTTTTAAAAAATCACTGCCAATCTATCTTCTTATACTAGTGAAAAATCCTTCATGACTGAGGGTGAGATGAAGATATTAAACAAACAAAATATTGGAGACAATTCATTGCCAGTAGACATGAACTACAAAAAATATATTTTTCAGACTGAACAATTAGTCAGTTGGGAACATGCAAGTAGAAGAAGGAATAAACAGTACAAAAGGATAAAAATATGAGTAAATATGAAATAATGTAGTATTTACAGCAACAGTAGTAACAAGGGATTATGGAGTTTAGGATGTATGCAGAAGTTAAATGTGTGAAATCATAGGAGAGAGGTGGGAAGGGATAAATGGAGATAAATTGCTATAATGTTCTCAGCATTATTTGAAACATGATAAAATATTAATGTCAGGTCATGTTATAAGAAAAAGGACACATTTTGTAATTTAAGGTTAATAACTACAAGGATGATATTAACAGGTAAAAATAGTTAATAAAAGAGATAAATGGTGTAATAAAAATGCTTGTTTAAAACAGAGAAAGTCAGGAAAGGAGGAGTAAAAAAAAGAACAGATAAAGGAGAAATTTATCAAACATTTTACACCTTGATATTGATGATGGTTGCATAAATTGTAAATTGACTTTTAAAATCTTTGCATTCAAAGATGAGTTGATTGAGAAATTGAGGTTTTGCTTCTGGAATCACAATTCTATTCCATTGATCTATATGCCTGTTCCTATACCAATACCAAGCTGTTTTGATGATTGTAGCTTTATAGTAAAGTTTGAAGTCTGGTAATGTGATACCACCTGCTTTGTTTTTTTTGTTGAGGATTGTTCTGGCTATTCTTGGTCGTTTGTGTTTCCATATGAATTCCTGTGTTGTTTTTTCTAGGTCTGAGAAGAATGTTGCTGGTAATTTGATGGGTATTGCATTAGATCTGTAGATTGCCTTAGGTAGGATGGACATCTTCACAATGTTGATTCTTCCAATCCGTGAGCATGGGATATTTTTCCAGTTGTTTGTGTCATCTTTGATTTCTTTGAGCAGAGTTTTGTAGTTTTCATTGTAAAGGTCTTTCACATCTCTGGTTAGGAAGATGTCAAGGTATTTCATTTTGTTTGTAGCTATTGTGAATGGAATTGTGCTTTTTATTTGGGTTTTTGTTTCTTTATTATTGGTGTAAAGAAATTCTCGCTCATATAGTGGACCTTGATCATCCAACACACTACCATAAGAAAATGACTGACAGTGGTGGGAAACTATGGGGAGGGAAGGTGGATGGGACTAATGGTAGTAAACATCTGTCTGGGGACAGAGAGACACCTGTTGTCAACAAGGAGGCCTGAATGAAGCATATTTGTATACCTAACCCTTAACTGTACCCCACAGTATCATAATAAAAAATATTGATTTTTAAAAAATAAATAAAAATAAAATAAAATCTTTGCATTGTTTAGTTGCAAAGATGGATTTTTTATGTAAATTATACTTCAATGAAGTTATTGAATAAAAGAATTGTTGGGACAAATGGAAAGCAAATATTGAGATGGTAGCCTTCATTCCATGTATCTCAGATATTACATTTAATGTAAACGTATTCAATAATCTAGTTAACTGCAAAGATTGCCACACAGAATAAAAGCGAGGTCCAACTCTATGCTGTTTCTACAATAGACTTATTTCATTTTGTTTATAAGAGACAGGATCTTGCTCTGTTGCCCAGGCTGGAGTGCAGTGGCATGATCATAGTTCGCTCCAGTCTCAAACTCCTAGGCTCAAGGGATCCTCCGCCTCAGCCTCCTATGTAGCTGGGACTACAGTTGCGTATCATCATTCCCGGCAATTTTTTTTTTTTTTTGTAGAAACAAGACTTGCTGCCATGTGGCTCAAGCAGGTCTTGGATCATCCATCACACCAAAGTTTGAATTTAGGCATTGTCCCTTCCTCAAGGCTTTGGGAAGAAGTCCCCAGTTTATTTTAGCAGGTGGTGATGGAACCTGAGTAGCCCGTGCTTTATGGAGTGATGAATTTGTCTATGTGGCTTGTTACTATAGTCAGTCTTGATAACAGTAACATTTTGGATTGGCCAATTCTTTCCTTTGGAGGGTCATGCTGTCTATTGTAGGATATTTAGCAGCATCCCTGGCCTATCCCACTAAATGCTGATAAAATGGCCCTCTCACCCCAGCTGTGACAACCAAAAATATCTTCATACATTGCCAAATATCCCCTAGAAGAAAACTCATCTCTGAAGGTGACTATCTCCCACTGTGAGGCTCTTCTCTTAACAGTGACTTTCACAAGGCAGAGGTTCTTAATCCTGATGAAGCTCAATAATCATGTTTTTCTTTTGTGGGTCATACGTTCATCATAGTTGTATCTAAAACATCTTTCCCCAACACAGGTTGAAAAATACTTTATTCTAAACATTACAGTTTTGAGTTTTATTGTTCTGATCCATTTTTAGTTAATTTTTGTACATGGTGAGGTGTACGAATCAAACACTCTTTTGCTGCAATTTTTCTAATGCGATTTGTTGGGGAAAAAAGATCTTTCTCCACTGAATTGCCTTTGAAGATTTACCAACTATCAATTGACAACAGATGAATAGTGCTATCTTTGTACTCCTGTCCTATAGATTTAAAAAGTTTTTAATGTCAGTATGACAATGTCTTAATTATAGCAGCTTTGTAATAAATACATAAAAATTTAATATTAATACATAATATATAACATAAATAAGGCAGAGTGAGTCCTATGATTTTGTGTAATTCAAAGTTGTTTTGACATGCTATCTTTGAATTTAGGTTATCGATTTCATTAGAAAACAACCTGTTGGGATACTTATTGGGATTACATTGGAATTATAAATCAATTTAAGGATAATTGACAATTTTCTTTTTAGTCTGGGTCTCACTGTCACCCAGGCTGGAGTGCAGTGGCACAGTCACGGCTTACTGCAGCCTCATTCTCTTGGACTCAGGCGATCCTTCTACCTCAGCCTCCAAGGAGTTGGGATAACAGGTATGCAACACCATGCCATTTCACTATGTTGCCCAGGCTGGTCTTGAACTCCTGGGCTCAAGTAAAGCTCCCGCCTCGGCCTCCCCAAGTGCAGGGATTATAGGAGTAAGTCACAGAGCCCAACTCAATAACTGACATCTTAACAATATTGAGTCTTTTCATTCACAAATATGAAATGTCTCTCGATGTATTTAGGTTTTTCTTTCAACTATCTTAGCGTTTTTTTCTTCAGTGTACAAGTCAGGCATATTTTATCCCAAAGTAGTTCATATATAATGATTCTTTTTTTATTATCCTCCTTTATTTCTTTATTAGTCAACATAAATATATGTATTTATTTAGCTATATGTATGTACATATGAGTAGTTGCTTCTAGGGAATAGAATTTGGTGCTATGGGCAAGGGAGACAAATAACTGCTGTGTTTGATTTTAAGCCTTTTCCAGTTACTTCTTTTATATTTTATGGGTATTTACAACTTACCCAGATGGGGATAAATCTCCAAGAAACAGGATGACAAAACACCCATATTTAAAGACAAAATTATCTTGAAAAGTTTATCAACATTGTTATTAATGTTTCAATCTTCATGAAGTTTTTGTTTTAAAGATTAAATTTATTTCAAAAGTTCTCATGTAAACCCATCAGATATGAATAAAGCTATCATAGTGAACTTTTGAAATCTTTATAATATCCGTCTTTTTTCTTAGGATGACAATAGTGTTACTATGATAGTATTAAGTTTTCTCATTTTTATTAAAATCAACTCTTTTCAAGATTGTTATTAACAAATCTTGATTTTTATTTGTGTGCTAAGGCAAGAAAGGAACATGATGCTTTATGTTTTTAATTTCCTATAAACTATTTTATTGTAAAGAACTATTTGACTTATGCTCAAATTCTAAAAGTAATCCCCAAAATTTAGTCCCCAACTGAATTTTGTATGAGATTTATTTTAATATTTACATAATATGTATTAATTTTAATCACTCAGTTCTTCATCACTAAAATATGTGCTTTTCTTTATCCTTGGACATCTTGAGTAATCTGATGTTGAGGGACCCCCTGAACTGGGTTTCCATTTTTTTGTTCTTCTTCAATCTTGGCTTGCTGGAATGCTATGGCCTGACTGAGACTGTCAAGAGCAGGATTTTCCCCTTCATCTTCACTTTCTTCTACTTCCTCAATTTCTTCTTCTGGTTCAGGAACTTTCTTTTTTTTCTTTTTTTCCTTCTTTTTTGGAGGTTCACGTTCTCTAAGCATATTTTTAGGATAGGCATAACTTAAGTGTCCACTTTCCCCACATTCATAACACTTAGATTTAAATCTATCAAAGTAGTTTCGCCTTTGGATGAACTCAGCTGCTCTACCGTTGTCAATAGCAATACTTGTTTTTATCACTCTACCAAATAACTGTTTGTTGTTTATTGCCCTGGTACAGTTTTGTGCAGAGTATTTATCCAAAAATAAAATAAATGCAACCCCTTTACTCTTCCTGGTATCTTTATCTTTCACTATAGTAACTTTTACAACTTTGCCATACTTGGAAAATATCCTGTATAAGTCATTGTTTGTCAGGGAAAAAGGCAAGTTGGATACATACACTGTACTCTTACTTGGAGCCAATCCACCACTCATTTCTTCAGGTGGGGCGGGCCCGGGAAACCAGATGAGCGAGAGCCCTTGGCTCAGCAGGGACTTAACTCCTATTCTTCCTCGCCAACCGGAGCGGTCTTGACATCACGGATCCTAGGAAATGTCGGGCACAGAGACAAGGCGGTGGCAGCAGCACTGCCTTTCCCGGTTCTGCCTATAAGGATTCTTTTAATTGTGTTGCTTTTAAAATTTTCATTTTCTGATTGTTCACTGCTAGTATATACAATTATATATATGTATATATAATATATACAATTAATTTCTAATATTTATCTTATGTCTTTCAACTTTGCTGAATTCCCTTACTAATTTTTATCTTAGTCCTTTGTGCTGCCATAACAACATATACCTAAGACTGGATAATTTATACATATCAGATATTTATTTTTCATAGTTATGAAGGTCAGGAAGTACAAGATCAAGGTGCTAACAGGTTTGGTGTTGAGTAAAAGCTCAATCTCCAAGATGGTGCCTTGAAGGCTTCATTCTTCTAAGGGGATGAACACTGTATCCCCAGATGGCAGAAAGGATAGGAAGGCAAAAGGGGCTTCGTTAGTCCTTCCAGCCCTTTTATAAGGTCCTACTGCCACTCACCAGTGCTGCCTGGCCCCACCTCTGCCCGGTCAAAGGCCCTGCAGCCACCAAGAAGCATCCCCACTCACACAGAAAAAAGCCAGCACAGTTTTTCAGACCACGTACCTTCCTACAACCTGTGCTGTGGTCACAGAACATACCTGGGAGCCTGTTTATTATTGCCACAGCCCCCGGACACACAGTACAATTTTCAGTCCGCCTTGCTTCTGCCTTGGGGTTCAGCCAACACCCCATTCCTACCCACACCATCCCATGCTCTTCCACTTTTATTTACAGACCACTTTCTTTCAAGCACTACTGAGCCCAGTCATTGACTGAGGAAACACTGCTGGAATATTTTTTCTTTTGAGTTGGGGGTCTCACTTTGTCACCCAGACTAGAATGCAGTGGTACAATTATGACTCACTACAGACTTGAACTCTTGGGCTCAAGACATCCTACTGCCTCAGCCTACACCCAGCTACTTTTTTTAAAGAGACAGAGTCTCACTATGCTGCCCAGGCTGGACTCCAACTGCTGGCCTCAAGGGATCCTCTGGCTTCAACCTCCCAAAGTACTAGGGTTACAGGTGTGAGCCATACCTGGCCACTGTCCCCGCATATGACAGAGCTCTCTCCGTCAAGTAGGCAAAGAGGCGGGTCCATTTTGAATTCCTGGGAGGTCAAGCTCCCTGGAAGACATAAGGTCTAAAAGATGAATCTACAGGGTTAAGGAGAATCTTGACATAGTCCTAAAACCTCGCCCTCATAGTCCTTTTCTTCTGCAGCTCTAGATTACTACCTTGGGATGCAAATCTGTCATCTCTGTCTCTATCTTGCGTTCTCTCTCACTCTCAGTATCTCTCTGAATCTCCCCCCCTCACTCCCTGTTTCTCTCTCTCCTTCTCTCTAATCCTGACCCTCTCTTCTGTGCATTTCTCTGCACCTGTCCCTTCCCCATCGCCTTTCTCTCTATCTCCTGCTCTCCCATTCCTCCCCTCTCCTTCTTACTCCTTATCATATTTTCCTTAGCTTGTAAAGCACAGATGTATACAGACAGAAAATACTGATCCCTGTTCTGCTGTTTCTACTTCAGGTAAACAGCTGCCAACATAAGAATTTCTTACTTTTCCAAATCCCACACTCTTTAGGAACTTCCATTAGTACCGTCAGGTTGTCCTTCAGGTTGAGGAAAGAAGTGTGACCACACACCTGTTTCAAATCTCCCAAGCCTCACTAGTCCTGGGCCTTTACACGCTTTCAAGTGGCTAGAGCAGGGTTTGGCCATACTGGAAGAATGAGGATACCTAACACTCAATGGAACCTTGACCAAACCAACTGCACCAAGTGCCCTGCTACTACTGAGGGTGAGGGAAGAGAAAGAATGCTAAAGCCCAGACATGATAGGAGCTCCGGAGACCTGGAATACTTGGAGCTGTTGGGTCCACGGCAGACAGTAGAAAAAAGCTTATGCTGCTCTCAACCACAGAGAGACCCCAGCCAGGAATGATAACAAATCTGGTAACAAACAAAAGGGAAAAAAGTAGAATTTTTACCCTTCATTGGGTCTGCCCTGATGGCATATGGAGACACTGGGTCCTCCGGAACCCAGGAGGATGCTTGACAGAAACAAATTGAAGTGGGCCAGTGAGTGGAATTTGGTCATCAGAAAATGGGTGGTGGGTGAACCCACATCCACGTCTCATTCCATAGACACTCCTTAAAAGGAGGGCCTCTAAGGTGTGACTTGCATGCTCTTCCCCATGTCCCTGTTGGGTACATGAGTAAGTGGTCTTAGGGTAGTGGCCCCACACCAGATGGGATCTGAAGCCTCTCTAAAAAGTTGGAGCCTGGATAAGTGTCCAAAACCCACACTCTTTGTCCTCTGTGTCACCTCTTTGCCTTTCCAGGAGGCCCACAGAACATTTCCTCTCTTCAGTATGCAGCAAGCAGCCTCTGGCAATGGATTTCTGCTCTCTTCACTGAGGAGCAGAGCCAAGACCCCAGGCTCGGGCCAGTGATGGGCGGTGGTGGCAGGAGGCTATATAACAGGTGCCTGTGGAAGCCCTGGGCATGATCTATTCAACTGTGCTCACTGGTTTTCACTTTCCCTTTCCAGTAGCCCTCAATTAGCCAAAAAGTGAGCGGAGGACACTGTGTGTAGAAGGTTTGGAGAAACATCAAGAGCAGGTGGGGGAAGACGGAGCAGGGGATTCTGGGAGGGGAAAAGTAGAAAGGCCAGATAGTTAGTGAAGGGCTCCATTCAGATTCTCCTCCAGACTCTGAGGCCTGGCTGCATTTGGCCACTACCTACCCAATGCCTATTCCTGTCCTCCTTTCCCTCCAGCCAGCCCTCCCATGGCCCCAGAAACCCATTTATCCACCTCAACATCCTCTATGCCCTCACCCTCTCTTGTTTTTATATGTTTGGTTGGGATTTTTGTTTGTTTGCCACTGATGCCTACCATCCTCACCTGTAAAAAAAGAGTGCACAGAGGGAACAAAGGAACAACTTGGACCCTATCAACCCTGCCTTGCCTGCACCATGGGAATCATGCCTTTCAGCATCCCTGGATACAGACCACCACATTCAGAGGATTTGCTCCTCCCCAAAAGGGGTGGTAGCAACCAAGGCAATGTTCTCTTGGAAGGTGTGTTTCCTACCCACGCAAGGCATACTGAACCTCTGGCAGTCCAGAAACTGGCTCCCTCATTTCCTGAAACCACAAAGACCCAGCTCTGGCAGTGTGCACCCTTTGATAGCTCAGCTAGTAGAGTGGAAGACTGTCGTCTGGACAGACAGGTGTGGCCAACTTTAGGTCACTGGTTCAATTCTGGCTCAAAGGAGTTGCCTCTTGCTTTTGCACAGACACCACTGCCTCCAGGCACCACCTCTGCCTGGGTAAAAGCTCTGCAGCTGCAAAGGAGTATCCCTGTTCTCTAAGAAAACACCCAGCACAGCCTTCCTGCCCAGGACAACTTACCTGCCTACGGCCTGTGCTGAGGACAAGGAACACGTCCGGGAGCCTGCTCAGTCTTGCCACGGCCCACGCCACATACCACACACTCTTGCTTCTGCCCTGTGACCCAGCCAATCCTGTTTTCTCTGCCCACAGACTCCCGAGTGCTCTTCCACTTTTATTCACACTGCTCTCTGCCAAGCCATATAGAGTCCAACCATTGGCTCTGACAACAACCTTGGATACCTTTCACAGAGCCCTCTCTATCAGATAAGCAGAGAAGTGGGCCCATATTCAGGCCCCAGATGGTGAAGGTCCTTAGAGAATGTACAGTGTATAGGGTCAGACTTGGGTCAGGACTATCTTGACATCCCTTGTGAACACTCATCCATTTTTCCTACTGTCCCCTGTTTCTTCAATACTGTATCACAGGCTTGGGATCTGAATCTCATCTCTTTATCCCTTTCACAATTTCATTTTCTCTCTTAGTATTTTTCTTTCTGTCTCCTTTTCCTGTGTGTCCACTTTTCTCTCTCGCTTCCTCTTAGTGTTTGATTGTGTGTGTATCTTCTTTCTGTCTCTCTTTTTCCCTCTCTATCTTTGTCTCCCATTCTATTTTCTGTGCCTATCCCTCTCTCTGTATATCTCTCTCTCTCTTGATCTTTCTTTCTGTATATCTCTCTGTCCTTGTCTCTTTCTTCTCTTTCTATCTCTGTCCCTCTTTCTCTCTGTCCTCACTTTTTCTCTGTTTCTTTCCTCTAGCTTATTCTTTTTATCTCATCACACACCGACTTGTATACACAAAATGTCCATCCCTGGTCTATTGGGTCCACTTCTCATAGATGGCTTCTGTCCTGAGAATTTTCTACTTTAAAGAACTTCCATTGCTGCAGTCAGATCATCCTTGGGGTTGAAGACAAGAGTGTGGCCCTACTCCTGTTTCAAATCCTTCAAGCCTCACCTGTCTTGGGCCTTTATTCCTCTTCATGTGGTTAGAGTCAGGTTTGGTCATACTGGAAAAATAATAATACCTAACACTTAATGGAATCTTGACAAAACTACCTGTACCAAGTCCCTGCTACTTCTGAGGGGGAAGAAAGAGAAGAAGAATGCTGAAGCCCAAGTGTGGAAGGAGTTCCAGTGACTTGGAAGAGTTGAGACTGTTGGGTCTATGGCAGGTGCAGAAAGGAAGCGTGGGCAGCTCTCAGCCACAGAGAGCCTCCAGGCTGGAATGAAATCAACTGCAAAGACAAGCAAGAAGAACCAAAATAGAATCTTTGCCCATCATTGGATCTGTCCCTGATGGGATGTGGAAGCACTGGGGCCTTTGGAACTCAGGAGGGTGCATGAATTCAGGAGCAAACTGATGTGGGCCAGTGTGTGAGGTTTGGTCACCAGCACAAATGTAGGTGAACCCCTATCCATGACCCGTTCCATAGACACTCCTTGAAAGATGTGCCCGACAAGGGCACCTGCATAATGAACGTTTGTACACCTAATCCTGAACTGTACCCCACAACTTTAAAATAAAAAATTAAAAGAAAAAAAACAAATAAAAATGATAAAAATTTTTTTTTAAAAGATGTGCCCTTAAGGTGTGACTTGCAGCCCCTCCAGAAAGCCTCTTTGGATAGGTGAGTGAGTGGTCTTGGGGTAGTGGACACTCATAAGATGGGATCTGAAGCCTCTGTAACAAGTTGGAGCCAGGATAAGGATCCAAATCCTCCACCCATATTATCGTCACCATCACCATTTGCCTTTCCAGAGAAGGCCCTCAGAACACATCTCCTCTTCAGTATGCAGCAGGCAGCCTCTGGCAAAGGATTTCTGGTCTTTTAGCAGAGGATGGGAGACAAGTCCCTAGGCTAGACCCAGTGGTGGGTGGTGGTGGTTGGGGACTGTATCACAATCCCCAACCACCACCTGGGAAGCCCTGGGTGTGGTCTTTTCAGCAGGATCCACTGGTTCTCTCTTTCCTTTCTTTCCCAGAATGTCTCCATTGGCCAAAGAGTGAGCAGAGGATACGGTGGGTACGAGGTGAGCATATTGGGGGCAAAGGAAGGGGGGGACGGGGAAAAGCCGAGATGCCAGACTGTTGGGAAAGGGCCCTGATCCTGATGTTGCCTGGGCTTCCTTTAGCCTACCCAGCACCCATTCCATTTCTCCTCTTTTCCTCCTCCAGCCAGTCCTCCCACTCACAACCCACTCATCTACCTCCACAAATTCTCTGCCTTCACTCTCACCCTGTCTTGTTTTTTACTGACCACTTACGATTGCCATACTCACCTATTAAAAGGGGGTGCATGGAGAAAACAAAGCAACAAGTTAGAGGCCTCCATCAACTCTCTTTCCTCCACCATGGAAATCCTGCCTTTTAGAGTCCCAGGATGTCAGACAACCATCCCCAGGGGATTTGCTCCTCCCCAAAATGGGCAGTGGTGACCAGGTCTAGATTCTCTTGGAAGGTGTTTTTCCCACACACCTGAGGCATATTAGACCTCTGGCATTCCAGAAACTTGGCTTCTTTCATTTCCAGAAATTCCAAGCAACCAGCTGTGGGAGCATGCATCCTTCAATAGCTCAGCTGGTAGAGTGGAGGACAGTAGTCTGGTCAGACAGGTGTGGACATACTTAGGTTGTTGATTCGATTCCAGTTTGAAGGAATTGCCTCAAGCTTTTGCATGTACACTACTGCCACATGACCCCACATCCACGTTGGTAAAGGCTCTGCAGCCACCAAGGACCACCCCTATTCTCACAGAAGACACCCAGCACAGCCTTTTGGGCCAGGACACCTACCTTCCTATAGCCAGAGCTGTGGACAGGGAACAGCCTAGAAGCCTGCTCATTCTTCACATGGACCATGACACAAACCATAAACTCTTCGATCCCTTTTGCTGGGCCTTTATTCCTCTTCTCCTCCTCTTGCTGGGCCCTATTCCTATTCTCCCCTGTGGTCCAGCCAACCCCCTTTTCGCTACCCACCGAATCCTGCATGCTCCTCCATTTATATGCAGACTGCTTGCTCTCAGCCTAGCCATACTGAGCCCAGCCACTGGCAACACTTCTGCTTGTGCTACCTTTCACAGAGCCCTCTCTATTAGGTAGGAAAACAGGTGGGCCCCAAGTGGTAAAGCTCCCCAGAGGATGCCAAGTGTATAGAACCAGACACAGGTCAGAAACAACTTGACATGCTTCTTGAAAACTCACCCTTCCTTGTTTTCTCCAGCTTTGCATCACTGCCTTAGGATCTGAATCTCATCTCATCTCATCTCACCTCATCTCATCTCATCTCATCTCATCTCATCTCATCTCATCTCATCTCCTCTCGTCTCATCTCATTTCATCTCTGTCTCTTTATCTCCTTAACAATTGCATTATCTCTTTCTGTATTTTTCTTGCTGTTTCCTTTTTCTGCGTCTCTGCCTCTCTCTCTCTCTCTCTCTCTCTCTCTCTCTCTCTCTCTGCCTCTCCTCTCTGTCTCTGTTTCTCTCTTTCATTCTCTCCATCTGTGTCTCTCTCTGTCTCTCCCTGTGTGTTTGTGTATGTGTATCTCTCTCTGTCCCTGTTCCTCCCTCTTTGTTTTTCTCTCTTTGTGTATCCCTGTCTTTCTCTCACTTTTTTCTCTATCTTGGTCCCCCTCTCTGTCACTCTCTGTGTCTCTTTCTGTATATCTCTCTGTCCCTATCTCACTCTTCACCTTGTTTCTGATTCTCTCTGTCCTTTCTCTTTCTCTCTCCTTCTCTCATTCTCCTTAGGTCATAAAACACAGACTTACACAGACAGAAAATACTCATTCCTTGTCTGTTGGGTCCACTTCGTGTAGACAGCTTCCATTCTGAGAAATTTCTACTTTAAAGAACCTCCATTACCACAGTGAGATTGTCCTTCAGGTTGAGGGAGGGAGTCCCCCCACCCCTGCTCCAAATCTCCTAAGCCTCACCTGTCCTGGGAGTTTAGACATTTTCAATGGTCAGAGTAGAATTTGGCTGTAGTAGAAGAGTAAAGACACCTAACACTCAGTTGAAGGTTGGCAAAATCACCTGCATCATGTTCCCTGATACACATGAGTGTGAGGGAAAGAAAAGAGAATACTAAAGCCCAGGTGCAGAAGGAGCTCCAGTGACCTGGAAAAATTGATGCTGTTGGGATAGTTGGCTGCCATTCCTCTCTGTTGGACCAGAAAGGAAACCAGTGAGCATCCCTGATGTCATCCCTGGTCTCAGAAAAAATCTCCAGACACTTGATAGCTAAGAAATATCATAGCAAACACTCTAAGCGTGAGACCATGGAAATTAGGCTCACTAAGCCCTCTACAAAACTGAGCACTGTCCTCGTGGAACCACCACTTTTCACTCTGTGTCTCAAACTGGTGACTGCACATATCTTCCTCTCCTGGGAAGCAGCCCCTGTTCTTTCTCCTGCCTCTTTCCTCCCCCAAAACAGCCATGCACCCTCTTCCACAGTGTCAGCCTTCCCTCTTACTCTCTGCTCACAGAAAGGGGCTGCTGTGGAGATGCCACTGCTTGGCACCATTCCATAGCTCTCAGTCACTAAGAGATGTCAGCCTGGAATGACATCAACTGCAGAGACAAAAAAGAAAAGACCAAAAATACATCTTTACCCTTCATTAGCTCTGTCCCTGATTGGATGTGGAGGCACTGGGACCTTTGGAACCCAGAATGGATACTTGAGAGGAACACACTGCAGTGGATCAGTGAGTGGGGTTTGGCTACCAGCACAGGCCTAGGTGATCCCCCACCCATGACTCATTCCATAGACACTCCTTACAAAGGGGTGTCCCTATAGTGTGACTTGCAGTCCCTCCAGCAGGTCCCTGTGTATAGACGAGTGAGTAGTCTTAAGGTAGTGGACACATACTAATTAGATCTCAAGCCTCTGTAACAAGTTGAGGCCAGGATAAGGGTCCAAATCTCATACCCATACCACCCCTTTGCCTTTTCAGGAAGCCCTCAGAATCTTTCCCCTCTTTAATATTCATCAAACGACCCCTTGCAAGAATTTCTGGTCTCTTAGCAGAGTCCCTAGGCAGGACCCAGTGGCGGGGGTGGGGGGGGTCATGGCAGAGGGCTGAACCACAAGTGCCTCTGGAAGCCCTGGGTGTGGTTTTCTCAGCTGGTTCTTTTTCCCTACCCAGTAGGCCTTAACTGGCCAAAAAGTGAGCAGAGGACACTTTGTGTAGAAGGCTGGGGGCACACCGGGAGTGGGGGATTGGAGGGCAGATGTGGAAAGGGAAAATAGAGGCCAGACTGTTAAGGAAGGGCTGCAATCCACCTCTCCACCAGATCCTAAGGCTGGACTGCACTTGGGAGCTGCCTACAAGGTTCTCATTCCACTTCTCCTCCTCACCTGCAGGCAGTCCTCTTGCCTGCAACCTGCGTCCACAACCTCTCTGCCTTGACCCTCCCACTGTCTTTCTGGTCACTGAAGATACTGTTCTCACCTGTAAAAGAGGGGTTGCACAGAGGGAAAAAGCTAGCAAGTTAGAGACCCCATCAACCCTCCCTCCCTCAACACAGGAATTGAGCCTTTCAGCGTCTTAAGAGGACACACAACCACTCCCAGAGGATTTGCTCCTCCCAGAGGGGAGAGGTAGCAACCAGGGCCAGATTCTCTTAGAAGGCATTTCCCACCCATCTGAGGCACATTGGATGTCTGGCATGCCCAAAACATGGCTTCTTTCATTTCCAGAAACTGCAAGGACCCAGCTGTGACAGTGTGCACCCTTTGATAGCTCAGCTGGTAGAAGACTCAGGAGGACTGTAGCAGACAGACATGTGTGGACATCCTTAGGTCACTGGTTCGATTCTGGTTCAAAGGAAGTGCCTCACGCTTTTGCACATACACCACTGCCGCCCTACCCTACCTCTACCTAGACAAAGGCCCTGCAGCTTCCAAGCAACATTCCCCATCCTCACAGGAAACACCCAGCACAGCTCTTCTGTCCAGGTTCACCTACAACTTGTGCTCTGGACAGGGAACAAACTTGGGAGCCTACTCATTGTTGCCACAGCCCACAGCACAAACCACATACTCTTCAGTCCCCCTTGCTTCTGCCTTGTGGCCCAAGCAATAGCTTGTCCCCACCCACAACATCCCTTGTGCTCTTCCACTTTTATTCACACACCACTCACTGCCAAGAGAAACTGAGCCAATCATTGGCACTGGCAACACTCATATGCCACCTTTCACAGAGCCCTCTCTATCAGGTGGGCAAACAGGTGGGTCCACATTCAGTAGGACTTCAAGTGTGTAGACCAGACATGGGTCAGGAACAATCTCAACGTCCTTCGAAAAACTCACCCTCCCTGTCCTCTCATTCTCCAGCTCTGTCTGAATCACTGATTAGAATCTGAATCTCATCTCATCTCTGTCTCTTTATCTTCATAATTTATTTTCCTCTATTTTTATCTTTGTCACCTCCCAGTACTTTCTCGTACTGTGTGTGTGTGTGTGTGTGTGTGTGTGTGTGTGTGTGTGTTTATCCCCCATCCCACTCTCACTCTCTGTCTTTGTCTCACTCTTTATCTTTCTCTCTGTTCCTGTCCCTCTCTCTTTGTATCTCTCTATGGCTGTCTCTCTTTCTTGCTCATTATCTCAGTCCCTGTCTTCCTTCTCTTTCTATCTCTCTTCCTCTTTGTGTTTCTTTCTGTACATCTCTCTGTCCCTGTTTCTCCTCCCTGTCTGTTTCTCTCTGTCCTGGCTCTCTCTCTGTCCCTGGCTATCTCTCTCTCTCTCTCTCTCTCTCTCTCTCTCTCTCTCTCTCTCTCTCTCTCTCTCTCTCTCCTCCCATCTCTCCTTCTCATCTCATAATGTTTAGCTTGCAATGCACAGACTTATACAGATATAAATAGCTGATCCTTGTCCTGTGTGTCTACTTCGGGAAGACAGTTGCCACCATGATAATTTCCTACTTTAAAACTTCCGTTGGCATGGTCAGATTGTCCTGCAGGTTGAGAATAAGCATGTGTCCCCACCCTGTTTCAAATCATCCAAGCCTCACCTGTCCTGGGATGTTACAACACTTAATGAGGAGTGAGTAGGGTTTGACCATTATGGAAGAGTAAGGATTCCCAACACTCAGTCAATAGTTGGCAAAACCACCTGCACCAAGGGCCCTGCTACTAGGGAGGGTGAGAGAAGAGAAAGAGAATGCGAAAGCCCAGACGTGGAAGGAGCTCCAGTGACCTGGAAGAGCTGGAGATGTTGGGTTCATGGCAGGTAGCACAAGGGCAGTTTGGGCAGCTCTCAGCCAGAGAGAGACTCCAGGCTGGAAAGATGTCAAGTGCAGAGATAAGCAAGAAGAACCAAAAGTAGAATCTTTGCCTTTCATTGGATCTGTCTGTGATGGAATGTGGAGGCACTTGTTGCTTTGGAAACCAGGATGGATGCTTGAGAGGATCACACTGTAGTGGACCAGTGAGTGGGGTTTGGTCACCAGCACCAATGTAGATGAGCCCCCATCCACAGTTTGTTCTGGAAACACACCTTAAAGGGGTAGAAGGCTATGGCGTGACTTGCAGTCCCTCCACTGCTCCCTGTTGGGTAGGCAAGTGAGTGGTCTTGAGGTGGTGGACATACACCAGATGGGATTTGAAGCCTCTGTAACAAGTTGAGGCCAGGATAAGGGGCCAAAACCCATACCAAGTTTCCCTTCACCATCCCTTTGTCTTTCTAGGAGGTTCCCAAAACCTTTTTCCTCTTTATTATGCAGCAAGTACCCTCTGGCAAAGGATTTCTGATCTCAATGCAGAGGACAGGAGCCAAGTTCCTAGGCTGGATGCAGCAGTGGGGGCTGGTGGTTGGGGGGTTGTATCACAGGTGCTTCTGGAAGCCTTGGGTGTTGTCTATTCAGCTGGACCCACTAGTTATTGCCTTCCCTTCTCAGAACATCCCAGCTGCCCAAAAAGTGAGCAGAGGTCACTCTGCGTAGAAGGCTGGGGAACTTCAGGAGCAGGCATGGGCTATAAGAAAGGAGAAAAGTAGAGAGACCAGGCTATTATGGAAGGGTCCCATTAGACCTCTTCACCAGACAACAATGTGGACCACCCCCTGCCTGTTGCCCATTCCAATTCTCCTTCTTTCCCTCCACCCAGTCCTCCTATCTGGAACCCACTCATTCACCTCCACAACCTCTCTGAGTTCACCATCACATTGTTTCACCCTCTCGTGTTCTTTCTGGCCACTGATGGCTGCCATCCTCACCTATAAAAAGGGAGTGCACAGAGAAAACACAGCAACAAGTTAGAGACACCCATCAACCCTTTCGTGCCCCTACTGCAGAAATCCTGCCTTTCAGCTTCCTAGAATACCAGACAACCAAGCCCAGAGAATTTGCTCTGCCCAGAAAAGGGGAGATAACAAGGGCAAGGTTCTCTTGGAAGGAGTGTTTCCTTCCCACCAGAGACAAATTGGACCTCTGGAGCTCCAGAAACTTGACTTCTTCCATTTCCAGAAAATCCAAGGACACAGCCCTGGCAGCATGCACCCTTTAATAGCTCAGCTGGCAGAGTGAAGGACTGTAGTCTAGACAGATATGTGTGGACATCCTTAAGTCGCTGGTTCAACTCTGGCTAAAAGGAAGTGCCCAACACTTTGGTGCATACGCCACTGCCACCTGGCCCACCTCAGCCTGGACAAAGGCCCAGCCACCGCCAAGCAGCTCCCTCATTCTCACAGAAAACACCCAGCACAGCCTTCCTGCCTGTGACCACTCACCTTCCTATAGCCTGGACTGTAGACAGAGATCACACCTGGGAGCCTGCTTGTTCTTGCCACAGGCCACGCCAAATGCCCTCTTGCTTCTGCCTTGTAGCCCCATCAGCTCCCTTTATCCACCCACTGCATCCCACATGCTCTTCTACTTTTATTCACACACTGCTCTCTGCTATGCCACACTGAGCCCAGCCATTGCCTCTGGGAACAGCCTTGTGCTACCTGTCACAGAGCCCTCTCCATCATATGAGAAAGAGGTGGGTTCATATCAGGCCCCGGGTGGTGATGGTCTTTAGAGGACATTCAATGCACAGGACCAGACACTGGTCAGGAACAATCTTGACAGCCTTTGTGAAAACTCATCCTTGCAGGCCCCTCTTTCTCAGCTCTGAATCTCTTCTCATCTCATCTCATCTCTCTTTATTTCTTTCATAATTTCATTTTCTCTCTCTCTTTCTCTCTGTACTTCTCTTTCTGTCTCTTTTTCCTGTGTCTCCACCTAACTCTCTCTCTCTGCACCCCCCACACCAGTGCCTCCCTCTGTATGAGTGTGTGTGTATCTCTGTTCCTCTCTCTCCCTATTTATCTTTGTCTCTCTCTCTCTCTTTTTCTCTGTCTCTGTCTCTCTTTGAATGTATATATCTCTCTCCTGTCCCTCCCTCTTTATCTTTGTCTCTATCTCTTTTTTTCTCTTTCTCTGTCCCTCTTTGTATGTATTTCTCTGTCCCTGTTTCTCCCTCTTGAACTTTTTCTCTGTCTTTGGCCCAGAAATGGACTGGGCTTCCAGAAGGCAACTGGGACATCAACTCTGAAAGGAGAAAGTGGGTTCCCGGAACTCTGAACAGAAAGGAATTCAATGAGCATCACTTTGTGTCATCCCAGGTCTCGAGAAAATCTCCAGACACTTGGACAATATCCAAGTAGTTGGAAAAGATCACAGAGCATTCCAAGCAGGAGAGCTATGATGTTAGGCTCACTGAAGCCCTGTGGGAACTGAGCACTGTCCCCCTTACCTGAGGTGGAACTATCACTTTTTCATTCTAGTCTCTAACTGGGGACTGCACGTGACTTTCTCTCTTGGGAAGTAGCTCCTGTTCTTTCTCCCCACCTCTCCCTACCCCACACCTCCATGCACGTCCCTTCTTAGAGTCAGTCTTCCCTACTGCTCAGTACTAACTGAAAGGGGCAGCTGTGGAGTCGCCACTGCTCGGCACTATTCCATAGCTCTCAGCCACAGAGGGACCTCCGACCTGGAAGGACATTAACTGCAGAAACAAGCAAAAGGAACCCAAAGCAGAATCTTTACCCTTCATTAGATCTGTCCCTGATGGGATGTAGAGGCACTAGGTCCTTTGGAACCTATGATGGATGCTTGAGAGAAACAAACTTCAGTGAGCCAGTGAGTGGGGTTTGTTCACCAACATGACTGGGAGAGGTGATTCTCCATCCATGATTTGTTCTGTAGAAAATCCTTAAAAGAGGGGTTCCTGAGGTGTGACTTGCAGTCCCTTCCCCAGATTCCTGTATGAGTAGGTGTGTGAGTGGTCTTAAGGTAGTGGGCACACACCAGATGGGATCTGAGCCTCTGTAACAAGTTGACACCAGGATAAGGGGGCCAAATCTCACATCTGTGGTCCCTTCACCATCCCTTTGCCTTTTCCAGGAGGCCCACAGAACCTTTCCCCTCTTCAATACGCAGCATGCAGCCTCAGCAAACGATATCTGGTCTCTTAGCATAGGATAGAAGCCAAACCCTAGGCCGGACCTGGGCTGGGGGTGGTGTTAGGAGGCTGCATCACAGGTGGACCCACTGGTTCACTCTTCCCTTCCAGTAGGTCTGAGTTGGGCAGAGCACACTGCGTGTAGAAGGCTGTGGGAACATCAAGTGGGGTGGGGAGTGGGAGGATGTGGCCGGAGGTCAAGAAGGGGAAAATTAGAGAGGCCAGACTTAGTGAAGAGCCCATTTGTCCTCTCCACCTGACCCTGAGGCTGGGCTGTCCTTGACAGCTGCCTACCCAGCACCCATTCCAGTTCTCCTTTTCCCCTCAGCCAGTCTTCCTGCCTGCCATCCACTCATCCACCTCCACAACATCTCTGCCCTCATCCTCTCACCGCCTCATTTTCTTTCTAGCCAGTAATGGCTGCCATCATCCTATGTTAAAAGGGGGTGCACAGAGGGAACAAGGCAACATCAACTCTTCCGTGCCCCGACCACAGGAATCAAGCCTTTCATCTTCCTGGGATGCCAGACAACAAAGCCAGAGGATTCACTCCGCCCAGAAAGGGGACGATAGCCTGCAGGGCATGTCCTCTTGAACGGCATTTCCTACCCACCTGAGGATTACTGTACCTCTGGCGTTCTAAAATCTTGGCTTCTTTCATTTCAAAGAACTGTTTGGAAACAGCTGTACCAGTGTACACCCTTTGAAAGCTCAGTTGGTAGAGTGGAGGACTGTAGTCTGGACAGACAGGTGTGGACAACCTTAGGTCACTGGTTCAATTCTGGCTCAAAGGAAGTGCCTCATGCTTTTTGCACAGACACCACTGCTGTCTGGTCCTACCTCAGCCTGGGCAAAGACCCTGCAGCTGCCAGGAAGCCTACTCATTCTCACAGGAAATATCCAGCACAACCTTTTGAACCAGGACCACCTACCTTCCTACAGTCAGTGCTGTGGACAGAGAACACACCTGGGAGCCTGCTCATTCTTGCCACAGCCCACGCCACATACCACATGCTCTTCAGGCTCTCTTGCTTCTGCCTTGTGGCTCTGCCAATCCCCTTTCTTCCACCCACAGCAACCCAAAGTTTGCTCTTCCACTTTTATTCTCAGTCTGCTCTCTGCCAAGTGATACTGAGTCCAGTCGTTGGCTCTGACAACAACTCTGTGCTATCTTTGTCAGAGCCCTCTTCACTGGGTAAGCAAATAGGTGGGCCCACATTCAGACACCAGGTGGTGAAGGTCGTAGAAGATGTCTACTGTATAGAACCAGGCATGAGGTGAGAAAAATCTTGACATCCTTTGTGAAAACTCATCCTTCCTGTCCCCTCTTTCTCTAGCTCTGGATCACTGCCCTGGGATCTGAATCTCCCTTCATCTCATCTCTCTTCATCTCTTTCACAATTTCATTTTCCCTCTCTGTATTTTTCTTTCTGTCTTCCTATCTCGTGTCTCCACCTCTTCTCTCTGTCTCTCTCACTTTCTCTGTCTCTCTTGTTCTGACCCCTCTCTGTCCCACTTCTGTGTGTATGTACTGGTGTGTGTGTATCTCTGTCTCTGCCCCTCCCACTCTATCTTTGTCTCCTTCTCTCTCTCCCTGTCCCTCTCTCTATGTATCTCTCTGTCCCTGTCTCTCCCTCTTGATCTTTTTCTCTCTCCCTATCTTTCCACCGTTTCTCTCTCTCTTTCCCTCTGTCTCTCTTTCTGTATATCTCTCAGTCCCTGTCTCTTTCACTTCTTTCTGTCTCTGTCTCTATCTCTTTCTCCACTTTTTCTCCCTCTCTCTTTCTTTCCACTTTCTCATTCTTTTTATCTCACAATGCACAGACTCATGCAGACAGAAAATGCTCATCTCTGGTCTTTTGAGTCCACTTTCTGTAGGTGGCTATCTTCCTGAGAATTTCCTGCTTTAAAGAACTTTCATTGCCCCACTCAGATCCTGCTTGAGGTTGAAGACAGGAGTGTGCCTCCCAACCCATTTCAAATTCTTCAAGTTTCCCTTGTCTTGGGCCTTCATACCTCTTTTTGTGGTTAGAGTAGGATTTGGTCATACTGGAAAAGTGGCAATACCTACTCAATGGAATATTGGCAAAACCACCAGTACCAAGCACTTTGCTACTTATGATGACGAGGAAAGAGAAAGAGAATGCTAAAACCAAAACATGGAAGGAGCTCCAGCGACCTGGAAGAGTTGGGGCTGTTGTGTCCATGGTAGGCAGCAGAAGGGAAGCTTGGGCGGCAGCTCTCATTGTGCAGAGGCACACAGATTCACCCCCTTAAGCAGGGCACTGGCCTGGTGTGTCTCATCAGCTTGCTTACTTTTGCTTTGGAAACCAGGAATGATTGGAGGACTGCCCATTTCCCCAAAAGGAAAAGATCTCTTGGCCAATTAGAGAGCCTGCAGCAGGAAATGGGCTGGGTTTTTCAGCAAGCAACTGGGGCATCACCTCTGGAAGTAGAAAGTGGGTTTCTGGAACCCTGGGCCAGAGAGAGGAATCAAATTAACATCCCTTGGTGTCATCAATGGTCTTAGAAAAAATCTCCAGACCCTTGATAGAGAGGTGGAAAACATCAGAGAGCACTGGAAGCAGGATGGCCATGGGAATCTGGCTCTCTGAAGCCCTAGGGGAACTGAGTACTGTCTCCCCCTACCTGATGTGAAAGCACCACTTCTCCATTCTGCATCTCAGACTGGAGACTGCACATGTCTTCCTTTACTGAGAAGCAGTCCTGTTCCTTACCCATCACCTCACACAACACCCATACACCCCTATGCACATCCCTCCATGGTGTCAGCCTTCCCTGCTGCTCACTGCTCACGAAAGGGGCAGCAGTGGATATGCCACTGCTTGGCACCGTTCCATAGCTCTCCAAGTCACAGAGAGAGGCCAGCCTGGAATGATATCAACTGCAGAGACAAGCATAAGGGACCAAAAGTTGAATCTCTGTCCTTCATTAGATCTGTCCCTGATGGGATGTAGAGGCACTGGGTCCTTTGGAACCCAGGATGGGTGTTTGACAAGAACAAACTGCAATGGGCCAGTGAGTGGGGTTTGGCCACCAGCACAAGTTTAAGTGAATTCCCACCAGTGATTGGTTCTGTAGACACTCCTTAAAGGAGGAGAGTGCCTAAAGTGTGACTTGCAGTCCCTTCCCCAGGTCCCTGTGTGGGTAGGTGAGTGAGTGGTCCTAACCTCTGTAACAAGTTGATTAGAAAAGGGTTCGATTGCCACACTCACGTCGTCTTCATCACCCCTTTGCCTCTCCAGGAAGCTCACAGAAACTTTCTTCTCTTTAATATGCAACAAATAGCTTCTGGAAAAGTATTTCTGCTCTTTTTGACTGCATGGGATGGAAGGATGGGATGGGAGGATGGGTACCAAGTCCCTAGGTTGGACCCTGTGGTTGGGTGTGGTGGTGGGTGCCTCTAGAAGCCCTGGGCAAGGTTTCTTCCACCACACCACAAATTGAGAAAAAAGTGAGCAGAAGACACTGTGTGTAGAAGGCTGTTCAAACATCCAGGGGAGGGAGCGTTGGGGAGGAGGAGCCAGGAAGGGGAAATGTAGTGAGGCCATACTGCTAAGAAGGGCCCATTTGGCCTCTCCATCAGACCCGGAGGCCCGGCTGCACTTGGCAGCTGCCTACCAGGATCCATTCCAGTTCTCCTTCTTTCCCCCTCCAGCCAGCCTCCCTGCCAGAAACCCACTCACCCACCTCCACAACCTCTCTGCCCTAATCCTCTCATCTCTCATTTTCTTTCTGGCCATTGATGACTGCCGTTCTCACCTGTAAAAAGGAGAAGGCACAGAGGGAAGAAAGGAACAAGTCAGAGACCCCTATCAACCCTCCCGTGCTCACATCACAGGAATCAGGCCTTTCAGCGTCCAGGGATGCCAGACAACCACGCCCAGGGGATTCCCTCCGCCTGGGAAGAGGGTGATAGCAACCAGGGCAAGGTTCTTTCCCACGCACCCGAAACATATACCTCTGGTGTTCCAGAATCTTGGTTATCATGTCCAAAAAAAATCCAAGGACCCAGCCGTGGCAGCGTGCACCCTTCGAAAGCTCAGCTGGTAGAGCGGAGGACTGTAGTCTGGACAGACAGGTATGGACATCCTTAGGTCCCTGGTTCGATTCTCACTCTAAGGAAGTGCCTCATACCTTCGCGCACACACCACTGCCCCCTGACCACACCTCTGCTTAGACAAGGGCCCCGCTGCCACTGAGCAGTGCCCACGTTCTCACAGAAAACACCCACACCAGCTTTCCTGCCCATGACTGTTTACCTTCCTACATCCTGGGCTGTGGACAAAGATCACGCCTTGGCGTCTGCTCCTTCTTGCCACAACCCACATCTCAAAATCACTCTCTTTGGTCCCCCTTGCTTCTGCCTTGTGACCCCGCCAACCCCCTTTTATCCACCCACAGCATTCCTCCTGCTTTTCCTCTTTTATTCTCTGCCAAGCCATACTGAGCCCAACCACTGGCCCTGGCAACAACCTTGGGCTCCTTTCCACAGAGTCCTATCTATTAAGGAAGCAATGAGGTGGGCCCACATTCAGGCCCAGGTGGTGAAGGTCCTTAAAGGAAGTTCAAGTGCATTGGGCCTGACACGGTTCAGGAACAGTCTTGGCATCCTTCGTGAAAACTCACCCTCCCTGCCCTCTCTTTCCCTAGCTCTGGATCACAGCCTTGGGATTTGAATCTCATCTCATCTCCGTCTCTTTTTGTCTTTTACGATATCTTTTACTCTCTCTCTCTCTCTCTCTCTCTCTCTCTCTCTGTACTTTTATTTCTGCCCTTTTGTTTGTGTGTGTCCTTTTTTAAATTATTATTTTAATGATGTGGGGTACAATGCAGCGTTAGGCACTTCTGTCCTCTTTTCATCCCTTCCTCCTTGTCTCCCTCCCTATCTTCCTACCTCATTCTCCTTCTCTTGCCTGTCTCTGTCTGTGTCTGTCTCTGACTCTCTGTGTATCTTCTGTCTCTGTTCCTTCCTGTCTATATTTGTCTCACTCTTTCTTTCTGTTCTTGTCTCTCTTCCTCTGTATGTCCCTCTGTCCCTATCTCCTCCATTTCTCTCTCTCTCTGTGTCCCTGTCGCTCTCTCTGTTTCTCTCTTTTCCACTCTATCTTTCTCTTTATCCCTTTCCATCTCTTTGTGTGTATTTCTCTGTCCCTGCCCCTCTCCTACCTCCCCACCCCCATCCTGATTCCTCTCTCTCTATTTCTCTCTCCCTCTTTCTCTCTCCTTCTCATATTCTCTTTAGTTCATAATACACAGACATACACAGACAGAAAATGCTCATCCTTGCTCCCATGTGTCTACTTGGGAGCACAACTGCCACCATGAGAAGTTCCCACTTGAAAAACTTCCATAGACATGGTCTGATTGTCCTCCAGGTTAAGGATAGGAGTGTGCCCCCACCGCTGTTTCAAATCCCCCAAGTCTCACCTGTCTTGGAATTTTACAACATTTTGTGAGGCTAGAGAAGGGTTTCTGCACAATGGAAGAGAAAGGATACCCGATACTCAGTCAAAAACTGGAAAACCACATGCACCCAATGCCCTGCTGCTTGTGAGAATGAGGAAAGAAAAAGAGAATGCTAAAGCCCGGATGTGGAAGGAGTTCCAGTGTCTTGGAAGAGTTGGAGCTATTGGGTTCATGCCAGGCAGCAGAGGGGAATCTTGGGCAGCAATCAGCCATAGAGGGATCTCAACCTGGAAAGACAAGTGTAGAGACAAGAAAAAGGGACCAAAAGTAGAATCTTTGCCTTTTATTGGATCTGTTTCTGATGGGATGTGGAGGCACTGAGTCCTTTGGAACTCAGGAGGGTACTTGACAGGAACACACTGAAGTGGGCCTGTGAATGGAGTTTGGTCACCATCATAAGTGAGGGTGAACCCCCATCCATTACTCTTTGTGTAGACACTTCTTAAGGGAGGGCCCCTAAGGTGTGACTTGCAGTCCCTTCCCCAGGTTCCTGTGTGAGTAGGCTAGGGAGTGGTCTTTAGGTAATGGACACACACCAGATGTGTTCTGAAGCCTCTGTAGCAAGTTGGGGCCAGGATAAGGGTTCAAATCCCACGGTGTGTCCTCTTCACCAACCTTTTGCCCTTCCAGGAGGTCCACACAACCTTTCCCCTCTTCATTATGCAGCAGGAGATTTCTGATCTCTTAGCAGAGGAGAGGAGTCAAGTTCCTAGGCTGGATCCGGAGATGGGGGGTCGTGGTAAGGGTCTGTATCACAGGGCCTCTGGAGGCCCTGGGCATAGTCTATTCTGCTGGATCCACTGTTTGTCTTTTTCCCTTCAGAAAACCCCTCAATTGGCCAAAAAGGGAGCAGAGGACACTGTGTGTAGAAGGCTGTGGACACATCAGGAACGGGGCAGGGGGTGCAGGTGGGAGGTGGAAAAGTATGGGTGGAAATGCCAGACTGTTAGGGAAGAGTCCCCTTCTGCCTCTTCACCAGATTCTGAGGCTGGCCTGCACTTGGGAACTGCCTACCTGGCATCCATTGCAGTTATCAGTCTTTGACCCTCCAACTAGCCCTCCCTCCCAGAACACCCAGAACCCGCTCACCCGCCTCCACAACCTCTCTGCCCTCACCCTCTCACCCTCTCGTTTTCTTTCTGGTCATTGCTGGCTGCCATCCTCACCTGTAAAAAGTAGGAGGCGGTGCACAGAGGGAACAGGCATCAAATTAGAGTTCCCCATCAACCCTCCCATGCCCCATCACAGGAATCGGACCTTTCAGTGTCCTAGGATGCCAGACAACTACGCCCAGAGGATTTGCTCCACCTTGAAGGGAGCAGTAGTGATCAGAACAAATTTCTCTTGGAAAATGTGATTCCCATCAACCCCAGACACATTGGACCTCTGGCATTCCAAAACACGGCTTATTTCATTTCTAAAAACCGCAAGGAACCATCTCTGATAGTGTGCATCCTTTGATAGCTCAGCTGGTAGAACTCAGACAGCCTAGACAGACGTGTGTGGATATCTTTAGGTTGCTGGTTTGATTCCTCAGCTTTTGTGCAGGCACCACTGCCACTGGCCCACCACTGCCTGGTCAAAGACTCCATGCTATCAAGCAAGGACCCCATCCTCACAGGAAACACGCAGCACAGCATTTCGAACCAGGACCTCCTATCTTCCTGCAACCTGTGCTGGGGTAGGGAACACCACTTTTCATTCTTGCTGTGACCCCTGGCACATACCACACACTCTTCAGTCCTTCTTGCTTCTGCCCTGCGGTCCAGTAAACCTTGTTTCTCCATCTACAACATCCCGTGGGCTCTTCCACTTCTGTACACTCACCACTCCCTGCCAAGGAGTACTGAGCGCAGGCATCAGCTCTGGAAACTCTTCTGTCATACCTTTGACAGAGCCCTCTCCATCAAGAGGGTAAAGACATAGGGCTTCAAGGTCCCCGGACGATGTCAACTCTACAAGAGGAGAGATCTATCATGAACAACCTTGATATTCCCTTGGTAAATCTGCTCTCTCCCTTTTTTATGTCTGATTCCCTTCCTTGTGATCTGATAATGTCACATTGTCTGTGTCTTTTTTTTTCTCTTTAATTTATTTTCAATATATAGACATATAAAATTCAATCTGCTGTAATCTGCTCAATCTACCAGGACTGCCAAAAATATGTAAATACATTTTAAGTGATGTTAGATATGTATTACAGTTAGTTCATTGTAATCAGAAGTGTCTGGCACTGATATAAACACTTTTAACACCTCTTGTGACTGCAGAAGTCAAACGTGACTTGTATTCATCCTTTGTTATCAATATACATTGAGTATTGCAATTTTAATACATTTTTTCTTTCTTAAAATGTGTGTACTTTTTATAGCATCTTAAAATGTTTATACTTTTTATGAATATTTTGGACACTACTGCTGTCATTATCAGTTTTTGCTTTTTTCTATATGAAGTGTGACAGTTAATTTAATAAAATGTTCACTACAGTCTTTGTGGCCTTAATAGGGTGAAAAGTTTCAGTGGCTTTCTTTGTTTATAAGCTTCTCTTTGCACAGTTTAGGGGCTTTCAGGAAAGCTTCTGGCTCTCTTGGCTCTGCCCCTGTTCTAGATTCAGCTTTCAATGTCATCATCTGCTGAGATATTCAAAAGTGTGACCCAAGATAGAAAAAAAACCTTTGGATTTTCTTGCATATCCTACTTGATTAAACTGGAACAATGCTTCAACCACATTTAGATGGAGTTTTTCTATTTGTTTATTTACATTTATTTTATTATAGAGATGTGGGGTACAATTAAGGGTAAACTACACAGGTAGGCTACATGCAGGTGAAGTTTGAGCTTTCACATAGCTCTCATGTCCCCTGGTTCAGGTTTTTTCTATTTATTAAGAATGTGGTCGGTGAATAGCTACAAAGAGAACTTCAGCAATAAGGGGCCTGTATCCTCTTCTTAGTGTGTTGATTCATAGGAGTTAAGAATGCAATCCTTAGGATTGTCATTTAGGAAAGCTTTGTTCACACACCTTTTACTAAGCACCTGTTTTGTCCCAGGTGCTGGGAAACAGAGATTAAAATTTATGTCTTCCCAGGACTTTATGAGGCCAAGGAAGAGGATCACTGCGAAGGGCCAGCCCCAGCAGAGAGATTTAGGGGGTCCCTGGGTAGGTGTGGTGGCGTTGGCAATTATTCTGGAGAAATAAAGAGAAAGAAAGAGAGAGACGGGGGAGAAAGAAAGAGACTGGACTCTGTCTAGTGCAGAAGCCGATTCTGTAGGAGGGATAGATATTAAAAGGAAGAAAGATGGAGGGATAGATATAAAGAGAAAGAAAGTGGACAACTGTTCAACGGATTGAGCAGAAGCCATTTATTGGAACTTACAGCGGGTATTTATCCCCACATTTTACACAGACAGTCTCACAAGTCTTTTATGTGAACACAAAGCCAGGTGCAGGAGGGGCATCCCTCACCCACCAGGTGTTTCCTCAGGCATGAGGAAGAACAATCCCAATTACATCACAAAACTTTTACATGAACACGAAGCCAGGTGAATGAGGGGCATCCCTCACCCACCAGGTGTTTCCTGGAGTATGAGGAAGGGCAATCCCAGTTAAATCACATGACATTTACATGAACATAGAGCCAGGTGGATGAGGGGCATCCCCCACCCACCAGGTGTTTCCCCAAGCATGAGGAAGGAGGATCCCAAAACACTCTCACTGTTCCTCATGTTTGGTTAATATTTCTCAAAAGCAATACAACAATTCTAATATCATAATATTCTAATAATCAATAACTTTTAAAACTTATGCATACACAACACCTAAATGACCAACCTAAATCCCAATTCCTCTCTATTTTACGCTAATTCTACCTACACTATAGAAACTCTTAATTATAGCCCAAACCAATTCCTAAAGAATGCAGCTCAGTCCAAAGCACGCGCTGGGCCCTCAGGAATGTAGCCCAGCCCAAAGTTCATGGTGGGCCATTTCTGGTAACCCTAAATAATTATCTATATTATTAAAGTTGAAACAGCATTTTACATGTATATGCTAATTCTACAAATATACTTTTAAATCTTATAAAGAAGCTTGTATTGTAAATAAGATTCCCAAATGTGACCTGAGTTTGAATTATGTTAAGTATAAAGCCGAAACCGCAGTCTGTGAGAAATGGGAACAATGGACTCCTGAAGTAAGCCATGTCTGTCGTACTCTCAGAACTTCATGCTTAGATCATCAAAGTCCCTGCTAGTGGGACATGTCAAACAGCAAAGAAGGGAAGAGGGAATGGGCCTTCAGCTCCTGAACTCATCCTAGTGGTCTCAGGGTCCGCAGCCTGCCTGGATTCCTAATGCTCAGGTGGGCCTCCACGGCTGGCTCCCAACAGATTACTTGAGTCCAGACCAGTCTGGGCAACTTAGTGAGACCCACTTCTTTACCAAAAAGATAGAAAATTTAACCAGGCTTGGTGGCATGTGCCTGTAATTCTAGCTAATTGGGAGACTGAAGAGGGAAAATCATTTGAGTCCAGGAGTTCAAGATTACAGTGGGCTATGATTATGCCACTGAACTCAAGCTTGGGCAACTGAACAAGACCTTTTCTCTAAAAAGTAAAAAAAAAAAAATCACATTGTCCTAAAGTATATACATGCCTACTGGGGACTTAGAGGTAGAAGCAGACTGTAACAATACAATGTGTTAAAAATTGCCCTAAAGAAACAGTTAATGCCATCTTAAATTGGAAAGTCTTAGTTCACGCTATGATAGAGGGCAGGTTAGTAAATAGGGGAGGTTTTCTGGTACAGTCTGTGCCCAAACAAATTGAGTCAATTGAGTTTTAGGATGTGATTGGAAGAAGATCTATGATCAGAGAAGTGAAAAGTCTGAACAAATAACGAGAAGGCTGAAGAGTGTTGACTGTGTGTGTAACTGACTACATATGGTATCATTGGAATGTACATATAATTCCAAGAGTAGCAGGAAGTGAGAATTTAAAAAGTTATGCATTATATTTTCTTGGGTGTCATCACATCCCTGGAATTTCAATTGCTCCTCACCCTAGAAGCAAAGGGAAGATTTCCAGCATTTCTTGTGAGTCCTCATAGACAGGGAACTATGGCTATGACACTTTGCATGCATATTATTCCCCAGAATGACTAGCAGGAGAAAAAGTATATAATCTACATGTCCTGCCACATCCACCACCATCCATTCATTTCCATTTCTTTGTCACTGCCCCTGCTCACACTTTTTGCAGCTGCCTGGTTTGAGTCAACTGACAGATGAAGGCAGAAATATCGCTGATGCCAGGAGAAAGCAATCTTATGCTGAATTACTGCCTTTTCGGATTCGGCGGTAATTGAGAATTGGGAAATCTTCATTCAAGATCTCTCAAAATTGTCCTCTCTCTTTCTCAAGCCTCATCATCTTATCCCATTGCCAACTGAATGGCTTTTTTCAGCAAGTACTACCTCTAGCTGGGTCCTGATGCTTGGATTAACATCATTTCTCTATGTGGAACATCCTTAGTGCTGACTAAATGGTTATAAATAGGCTGTAAAGAGAATGTCTAACTTTAAATAGTGGGATTAATTAGAAGCAAGAATTTTGTTATTCTCCTTTATCTTTTCACTCAGGCTAATACCAACAATGAAGAAGGATATGGCCCAAGTTAGTGAAGTGACCGCTTGCATGTAAAATCCATAGACAAGAAACATAACGCCTGGCACCTAATGCAACATTTTCCAGTCCATATTGGGTCAAAGGACAGTGGTTAAGTGTCAGAGAATTTTCAAGATGGAGGCTGAGAGGTCTACATTTTGCTTTCCTGCTTCACAGACTGAAATACCTTAGAATATTCTGAGCCAAAACCCCCCTGTTTGTATAGCAGAGCACACTCAAGTCAACAGTATTAAGCACTTTTTACAGATAAACACCCTCTAAGGCAGGAGAGGGTGGGGCAGTATAGGCTGGCAGGCACATTAAATAACATGATGACTCAGTCTCTTCAGGATCAGAAGGTGCTCCTTTTTTACAAGGCAGAAAAACAGCACCTGAGAAGCCATGCCTTGGAATGAAAGCCTAAAAAACAAGCAGTTTCTAACTAGGCAGAGCTCCTTGTTTTTCCACGTGCTTTCCCCATTGTTGCAGCCTCACTGTCTCTCAGAAAATAAGGCATGAGTCTGAGTCACTAAAAGAGCAAGTGCAACCCTGTGTCTGGTTTGTGAGTTTCTGCCACTGTCAAGGAGAGGTCAACAATGTCCCAGCTAATGGGATGTACTCTTCTTTTTACAGTGTGATTTTTCTTCTTCTCATTTTAATATTTTACTGAAAATGTTGGAGACCCAAAAAGGGCACCTCTGAAGTAACCAGTTTAATCGTTTTTATTTCTTCTATTCCCACATCCTTTGAAATGCTTTGACTCAGCCAAAATGTTTCCTGGACTCACAAATCAAGGTGATAACAAGGTGCTTACTCTATTTTGATCCCTCTGCTTCCTCTTTGGTCAAATACCTTTTCATTGTCTGTTACTCATCTCAGAATCATCTTTTAGCAGAATCTTTTCATAGCTCCCCAAGTCTTGATTTGGTTCTCCTCCTCTTTGTTTCTTTGATTATTTACATCTTATCACCTATCACTGTATACTGATGTTGTGCTTTAACTTCTTTGTTAGGTGTGAGCTACTTGAAATCTAGGACTCGTACTCATATTTATTTTGGTATCATCAGCACCTTGCACAGTGTTTTGAAAGGAATAGACACCCAGAACACATTTCATGTTTAACTATTCCTGGCCATAAGGTATTTCAACATCAGCTTAATAGAAACAGGGGCTTGAATATACCATTACATCATGGAGTAATGATTAGAGACCTACTTTATTGGAAGACCAAAAAAGGCTCACAATTTCTTCGAAGATAAGAACCAAGGGTGACATATTCCATGTAAGAGCCCAGTGTTTTCTGTGATAAAAAGTAAATGAAGGCATTCCTTGGAATTACATGGTTGGATATTCAAAATCAACCACACAACCATAGAAATCTGAAGATTGAAAAAATCTGCTTGGTGACACTGGAGAGATAACAAGGATGAGAAGAGTTAGCCAAAATCTGATGGAGGCAGTAAACCAGAGTGATAATAACTAGAAAACCACCACGTGTGGAAATAACTCTTTTTTCAACCTGCTGGGCTCCGGCGATCCTTACGCCTCAGCCTTCCAAGTAGCTGAAACTACAGGCATGCGCTACCATGCCCAGCTAGTTTTTTTGATTTATTGTAGAGATGAGGTCTCACTAAGTTGCCCAGGCGGGTCTCTAACCCGCGGGCTCAGGCAATCCACTCACCTCAGCCTCCGAAAGCACTGGGATTACAGGCTGAGCCACTGAGTCCGGCTGAAATAACTCATTTTATGAAGCCAATGTGAATCTTATATTAATACTAAAAGTATACAAAGATATTAAAAGAAAGAATTATTATAGGTCAATCTCATTATTAACATGAATATAAAAATTCTAAACAAAAAATTAGCAAAACAATTGCACATATAAAATTATAATATATGTGACAAAATTGGAACCGTTGGATAAATGTAAGCTTGATTTGACATAGAAAAATCAATGTTACTCATCATACCAACAGAACTATGGGGGAAAATAACAAGACTATCTTTTTTTTAAGTGAGAAAGCAGGATTTGTTAAGAGGACAGAAAAACTACAGTGGGAGAGGAGCAGAAGGTGCTGCCAACAAGACTGTCTTAATAGATGCAGATAATAAATTGAGTGGCTGGGAATGGTGGCTCATGACTGCAACCCAGTGCTTTGGGAAGTAGAGGAAGAAGGATTGAAGCTAGGAGTTTGAGACCAGTCTGAGCAACGCTGGATGTGGTGGCACATGTCTGTAGTTCCAGTTACTTGGGAGGCTGAGGCAGGGAGATCACTGGAGCCCAGGAGTTTGACTACAGTTATCTATGATTGTGCCACTGCTCTCCAGCCTGGAGACCCTGTCTCAAAAAAGAAAGAAAAGAAAATACATTTAGTAATGCCAGTATCTTTTATGGCAAAATTTATTCACAAGTAAGGAAGAGAAGACAATTTACTTCATTTGATAAAGTATATATACCAAAAAATATCTCATGGTATGTCCTATCAAATAGCACATTTAACAGTAAAATGGTGCTAGATTTCAGTTTGAGATTGGAATAAGAGTAGGGTGCCCACTATCTCACTCCTATTCAACATTGTACTGAAGGCTTTGATTAGAAGAAATTAAAATAAGTAATTGCATAAAAAGAGAATTTAAGGTAATATACTGGTGGCCGGACCTAGAGGCTCACACCTGTAATCCCTACACTTTGGGAGGTGGAGGCAAGAGCCCCAGGGTCTGAGACCAGCCCGGGAAAGTTGGTGAGACCTCATCTCTATAATAAATAAAAAAATTACCCAGGTGTGGTGGCACGCACCTGTAGTTTCAGCTACTTAGAAGGCTGTGGTAGAAGGATCATCTGAGTCCAGGAGGTCAAGGATGCAGTGGCTGTGAGCGTGCCATTGCACTGCAGCCTTGGCAACAGAGTGAGATCTGATTCAAAAAAAAAAAAAGAGAAAGAAATATATTGGTATATTATTAAAAATAAATGATTAAAACAAGATTATAGCCTCAAAGGTCAGTGTGTAAAAAGCAGTTATATCTCTACATGCCATCATCAACTAGTTAGAATGTTAATTTAAAAAGGTTACCTTTATAACAGCATTAAACAATAAAATACCTAAAAACATCTCTTTAATATGAAAAATATCAAGGCAAAAATACAAAATATTATTTGAGAATTAATGAAAAGCTACACATATGGAAAGATAGGTCATGCTCATAGATTGGATAACTCATTATTGTAAAAATGTCAAATCTCTTACAAATTATATTTGGTTTTAAAAAGCTCAATCACATCCCACAATTGAGCAGGGCAACTTAACAAGGTAATTCTAAAGTATATATGGACATGCAAAGGGTCAAAACTAGTTAATAGACACTTGGAAAAGAACAAGTAGAGAGAGCTTGCTGTACCAGATACCAAGAATTACTACAAAGACAACAATTTAGATAGAGCAGTAGTGATACAGGATACACAAATATACCAACAGAGCAATACTAAGTCTAGAAATAGACTCACACTTGATGGCTGGTTTATGACAAAGATTCCATTGCAGTGTGGTAGAGGAGAGAACTGACTTTTCAATCAGTGGTGCTGGATCAGTAATCTGATCCAAGGGGAGACACGAATCTGGATTAAAAACACATATGACATTTATATTTTTATATATATATTTTAAGTTACATGAGGTCATTGAAATCCTATATATAATTTATGTATGATATCATGAAGACAAGCAATTAAATACTTAAATATTGTACATCTAATTGTGAAATGTAAACAATAAAGCTTCTTTAAGAAACATAAAAGAATATAATGATGACCTCAAGTTAGCAAATATCTCTTTAATGAGATACAGAAATAACAAATATAAAGAGTTAAAATTGACATGTTAGGTTACTGTAAAATTAGGATCTACTCATTTAAAAAATACCATTAAGTGAATGAAGAGTTCTGCCATAGAGTGGAGTAATGTATTTGCAAAACATAACCAACAAAGGAATTGCAATCCAAATACATAAAGAGTGCTTACAAATTACTGTAATGAGAAGAACAATTGACAATCATCCCAAATACTTTTCCTATCATCAGTTTTTAAAGCAATGTCATTTCTGCTACAGAAATCATTTCTTTTGAGGAGCTGTGATTCCATATGGGAAAGTTCGTTTTCCTAAAACTCAGCAAATAATATGTCCAAGTTTCAAAAGATTTTTCCCCTCCTCTACTCTAGAAAGTTTCAAAAGTTCTAAATCAAAATATGTAATGCCTTAAAAACGCTAAAGTCAGCTGGGCTCAGTGGCTCAGCCTGTAATCCCAATGCTTTGGGAGGCTGAGGTGAGTGAATTGCCTGAGCCCGTGGGTTCGAGACCCGCCTGGGCAACTTGGCAAGATCTCATCTCTACAATAAGTCAAAAATTAGCCGGGGTGGTAGTGCACGCCTGTCGTTCCAGCTACTTGTAAGGCTGAGGCGGAAGGATCGCAGGAGTCCAGCAGGTCGAGGGTGCAGTGGCTGGGAGCAGCCACTGCACTCCAGTCTGGGTGGCAGAGTGAGACTCCAACTAAAAAAAAAACAAAACAAAAACGCTAAAGTCTTTACATGAAATATCTAACTCCCTCAGGAGAATATCTTTCGATATCCAGAGAAAAAAACATTAAAATCAATTATTTTAAAGATAAACACTCTGTCACCTTCCACTTAAAAGAAATAAAAACTATTTCACTGTCTTTAACAAATCATCAAGTTACTGCTGTCCGAAAACATTAAATTATATGAAACATATCTCAACTTTCATGGGACCAAAGGTGATCAGATTTTACACACTAAAGAACTACCTTATAGCTTACAATGGTGCAAAAAGTCACTAAAACATAAATACTACTGCATCTAAACAGTAGAAGTCAGATGAAATTGTGTGGTTTGCAGGGTATTTTAAGTTACATGAGGTCATTGAAATCCTATATATAATTTATGTATGATATCATGAAGACAAGCAATTAAATACTTAAATATTATTCCTAAAATCCAACACATTAATAAAGGCTGGAAATGTTATTTTTCTCACCTTTAATTTATGTAGTTAGCTATCAGCACCTTTAAAAAATGTAATAACCTTTACTTTTAGTGCAGCTTTAGGTTTATAGAAAAATTGCACAGAAGTGCAGAGTTACCACATTACTTCCAGCGGGCTGTCCCATTGTTTTCTATTATCACTTGTTACAAGTGATAAATCAATAGTGGCACATTTTTATATAACTAAAGTCCACAGTTTACATTAGGGATCACACTTTGTGTTGTACAGTTTGATAAATGCCTAATTTTGTGTATCCACCATTACAGTAACATGCAGAATAGTTTCACCACCCTGAAAAGGCCCTGTGTTCACCCCCACTCCCCACCCCATGAACTCCTGGCAAACACTGACCTTTTTACTTTACAATAGCGTTGCCTTTTCCAGAATGCCACATAATTAGAATGCAGCCTTTTTAGGTAGATTTCTTTTGCTAAGCAATAGGCATTTACGTTTTCTCTATGAAATGTCATGACTTGATACAGATGGTTCGTTTCTTTTTAGTGTGAATAATAGTCCATGGTCTTTATGTACCACAGTTTATTTATCCGTTCACTTACTGAAGGACATCTTTATTGCTTCCACATTTTAGGAATTATTCGCAAAGCTGTCAGCAGCACCTGTGTGCATGCACATAAGGTTTCTACTCATTTGGGCAAGTACATAGGGGAACAACTGCCGGATCATACGGTAAGCGTATGTTTAGCTGTGTAAGAAGCTGAAATGTGTCTTCCGAAGTGGCTGTACTTTTTTGCATTTCCAACGGCATGAATGAAAGCTTCTGTTGCTTTACTTTACTTTGTATCGCCTTGCCAGAATTTGGTGTTGCCAGTTTTTTGGATTTTAGCCATTCTAATAGGTATATACTGGTATTTTATTGCTGTTTTCACTTGCCATTTCCTAATGACATATAATGTAGAGTATTTTTTTCCATGCATTTACTTGCCATATGTATGTCTTCTTTGGTGAAGTGTATGTTAAGATTTTTTTGCCCATATGTTAACTGAGTTTTTTTTTAATTGTTGAATATTAAGAGTTATTTGTATATTGTAGAAACAAATTATTTTTGAAATCTATCTTAGAATTTGATCTTTATTTGAGGTTACCTTATATATTTTCTTTTTTTATTTTAAAGATGTGGGGTACAATTCAAGGTTAATATACAAACATTGATTATGTAGGTACCCTTGTTGATGAGGTAAGCCCTCCTTCCCCTAGCAGTTTCCCTCAACTGCCAATCCCACCCCTCTTCCTCTGACAGTTTCCATTGCTGTCAATCACTTTATTATAGTATTATAATTGTTCAAGGTTCACTTTTCAGTGAGAGATACAAATTCTTTATTAGATATGTGTTTTCACAAATCTTTTCTCCCTGTCCGTGCTTGTCTAACAGTGTCTTTCACAGAATAGAAACTTTTAATTTTAATGAAGTCCAGTTTGTCACTGTTTTGGGGGGATTGCACTTTTGGTGTTATGTCTAAAAAGTCATCGCCACATGCGAGGTCACCTGGGTTTTCTCCTATGCTATCATCTAAAACTTGTATAGTTTTGCATTTTACTTTTAGGTCCATGATCCCTTTGAGTTAATTTCTGTGAAGGGTGTAAGGTTTGTACCTAGATGATGATAATAATGATGATGAGGATGATGATTTGGCATGTGACTGCTCAGTTGTTCCAGCACCATTTGTTTAAAAGACTATATTTTCTCCATTGACTAATGAATAAAGATGCCTACTTAGTCAAAGGCCAATTCACTACATTTGAGTTGGTCTATCTCTGGGTACTCTATTTTGATCCACTGATCTGCTTGTGTATGCTTTTGCCCATACCATACTGTTTTGATCATTGTAGTTTAATAGCAGTTCTTGAAGTCAGGTAGTGTCAGTCCTTAACTTTGTTCTTCAGTATTGTGTGAAATATTCTGAGTCTTTTGCTTTTCCATATGAACTTTAGAATCAGTGTGCTAATATTTGGTACTACGTAATAATTTTCTGGAATTTTTATTGGGATTTTGTTTGAATCTATGGATCAAGTTGGGAAGAACTTACAGCTTAACAATATTGAGTTTTCATATCCATGAACATGAAATATCTCTTCAATGATTTATATACATATTTATTTCATTAGCATTAGCAATAAATTAATATATTTATTTCATTAGCCTCATATAAATATTATACATATTTTACTAGAATTACACCCAAGTGTTTCATTTTTTGGTGCTAATGTCAATAGGATTATGTCTTAAATTTCAAGTTTCAATTGCTCATTGTTAGCAAATGGGAAAACAGTTGGCTTTTGTATATTAATCCCACAACCTTGCTATAAGCACTTATTAGTTACAAGAGGCTTTTGGTCAATTCTTTCAAATTTTCTATAGACAGTCATACCACCTGTGAACAAAAACAACTTTCTTCCTTCCCAATGAATATGCTTTTTATTTTGCTTCTTCCCTAGTTACATTAGTGCAAATTCCAGTAAAATACTGAATAGAGTGGTAGGAGGGAATATCCTTTATTTGTTCCTGATCTTAGGGAGAACACATCTAGTTTCTCACCATTAAGTATGATGTTAGCTGTAGGGTTGTTGTAGATGTTCCTTATCAAGTTGAGGAAGTTCACCTCTATTTTTAGTTTTCTAACAGTTTTTATTAAGAGTAAGTGCTATTTTTTGTCAAATTCTTTTTCTGTATCACTTGATATGAATATATAATTTTTCTTCTTAGCCTGTTGATGGAATGAATTATATTGATTTTTTAATGTTGAGCCAGCATATCTGCAGTAGATCTTTCTTGGTTGTAATATATACATTGATGAAAACTCTATTTATACATTGTTGAATTTGACTTTCCAATATGTTATTGGGAATTTTTGTATCTATATTTATGAGATATATTGGTCTGTAATTTTGCTTATTGTGGCTTTGTCTGTTCTTGATATTAGAGTAATGCTGACCTCATAAAATGAGTTACAAAGTGTTCCCTTGACTTCTAATTTTTGTAAGAGAGTGTAGAGAATTGGTGTCATTTTTCCTTAATTGTTTCGTAGACCTCATTACCTGGGACTATTGCTTTCTTTTTCAAAAGATTATGCATTGTTAATTCAATTTCTGACATATATACAGGTTTATTCACATAATTTATTCCTCCTTGTGTGGTTTTTTATTCTGTGTCTTTATGGAGCTGGTTCATTTCACCTAAGTTATCAAATTTACAAACATACAGTTGTTCATAATATATCTTTATTATTCTGTTAATGTCCATGATGTCAGTAGTAATGCCACTCTTTTATTTTTGATATTGGCAATTTGTGTCTTTCCTCTTTTTTCCTGGTTCTGGCTACAGGTTTATAAATTTTATTGATATTTTAAAAGAACTAGCTTTTGCTTTCATCCTTTTTCTCTATTATTTTTCTGTTTTCAATATTATTGATTTCTGCCCTCATTTTTATTATTTCTTTTCTTATTTGAATGTAATATTCTTTTTTCTCTGGTTTTTGAAGGGAGAAGCTTGGGTTATTGATGTTTAGATCTTTCTTCTTCTTCCACAACCTTCTCCACCTCCTCCTCCATCTTTTTTGACTCAGGGTCTCACTCTACACCTAGGCTGGAGTGCATGGTACAGTTCACTTCCTGGGTTTAGGCGATTTTTCCACCTCAGTCTCCTGGGTAGCTGGGACTACACGTATGCACCCCATACTCAGTTAATTTTTTTATTTTTTTGCAGACACGTATCTCACTATTTTGATTGGGCTGGTTTCAAATTCCTGGGCTCAAGCAATCCTCCTGTCTTACCTTCCCAAAGTGCTGAACCACCATAGAGGCATGAACCACCATACCCAGGCTCCTTTTCTATTACATACACTCAATGCTATAAATTTCCCTCTAAGCACTTGCTTTTACTGTACCCTACACATTTTCATAAGTTGTATTTTCATTTGCATTTAGTTCAGATTTGGAGGTTTCTTTTTAGACCCATGAGATACTTAGAAGTATGCTGTTTAATCCAAAAATATTTTGGATGTTCCAGTTTTTCTTCTGTTTATTGACTTCTGGTTGAATTCCATTGTGGTCTGAGAGAATACTTCGCATGATTTCTATTCATTTAAAATATTTAATGTGCATTTTAAGACCCAGAATGTGGTCTATTTTTGGTAAATGTTCTGAGTGAGCTTGAGAATAATGTCCATTTAGAATCCAGTTAATTGATGGTTCTGTTGAGTTTGACTATATCCTTACTGATTTCCTGCCTGCTGGATCAGTTAATTACTGATAGAGCAGTGTTGAAGTTACTAACTATAATAATGAATTTGTCAGTTTTGTCCTAGCAATTCCATCGGTTTTGTCGCATGTATTTTTAAGCTCTTTTGCACGATGCATACACATTATAGATTATTGTTTCTTCTTGGATAATTGACTCCTTTACAATTTTGTAATGTCTTCTTAAGTCTGAGAATTTTCTTAATCTCCTTTATCTGAAATTAACATACCAAATCCATCTTTCTTTTGATTAATGTTAGCATGGAGTATCTTTATCTTTTTACTTTTTATCTTCCTGTGTCTTTATATTTAAAGGGAATTCTTGTGGACAACATATAGTTGTGTCTTTTTTTGTTTTAATCCATTCTGACTGTCTGTCTTTGAATTGGGGTGTTTAGACCATTCACAATGAAAATAATAATTTATAGTCGGATTAACACCTACCATATTTTAACTGTTATACATTTATGGCTCTTATTCATTTTTTGTGTCTTCTCTTTTTCTGCTTTTCTGGCTTTAACTGAACATTTAATATGATTCAATTTTCTCTTCTTTCTTGGTATTTAGATTTTATTTCTTTTAAAAAAATTCAGTGGAGTGTGCAATTTATACTTACAACTAATGTAATTCCACTGTGAAATAACTCTCCACTTCATGGTAGTGCAAGTACTTTATAACAGAATATGTATTTTCAGTTTATCCCTTCTGTTTCTTACAATATTGTTGTCATTCATTGCTTTTATCTATAGCTGTAATTATCCAATATATTGAAATTATCCAATATATTGAAATAATTACTTTGAATAAACTCTTGATACATAAATTAAGAATAATAAAAGTAAAAGAGTTTATCTTTATCTCTCTGTCTTTATGTAGATCTGAGTTTCTGGCCCAGGAAAAATAACTCTCTGAAGAACTTTTTTAAATGTTTCTTTCAATGCAGATCTACTGGCTAAAGATTGCTGAATTTTTGCTTGCCTGAAAATATCTTTATTTCACTTTAACTTTTGAAGGATAATTTTTATGTATATAAAATTATAGACTGAGTTTTTCTCCTTGCAACACTAAATATTTCACTTATGCTTAATAAGCTGGAAAACAGTTATTATAAATAACAGTCCTACAATAATAAGGCTTTAGAGAGTATAGAAAGTGCCCAGATGTATTCTTTGTTCCATCAAGTGCTTTTCTAGCTTGTTACAAATCTTCATTCATATTAAAGTCTACAACTTGGACAACAGTGGATTCCTTTGAGTCTTTTCAAATCAAGAAAGTTATACATTCTGCTTATACTTGATCTTTTTTTTTTTTTCTCCCCTACTGGCAATGCTTCTTGAGTCACTTCAGGGATGAACTCCGTGATAAGGTCTTCAGAAATATTCACTGTTTCACCATAAGGATTTTTGTCAACCACAAGCACATGCATCAAACACAGTAATTCTGTAGACAAAGTTTCTTCCTTTTAGAGTCTCTGCCTTCTGCACTTTCCCCTGGTTCTTCATTGTTCTCAGGAGTTGGATCTTCTTTCTCTTCAGTCATCCTGTCAGTTATTTAGCCATCACCAACCTCAAACTCTTTTATCTCCTTAATGAATGCAATCCATTAGCAGGTAACTCCCCAGGGGGCTTTTTACAGCATTATACACTATGTACCCTCAGCACCTAGAACAGCGCTTAGAACATAGTAGATGCCCAGCAAATAACTGATGCTGCATGCTACTTAGGCAGGAATTTAGCATTGCTTTTGACCCACTACATTCACAAAACAGTATTGACCTCAGATATTGGATAATTTTAAGCATAATTTAATTTTAATTTAAACATAAAGTATGTCAATTTAGTGTCCTTGTATCTCATTTTTACTTTTTAAGGAGGTAGGAAAATACCTTGTTTACATCTGCATTGATAATCCTGACTCCCTTCAGCCTAAATATTTGAAAAATAGTTGTAAGATGAGGAGGTCTTACTTTATCAACAAAAATCACCTTATATCAGTACAGCAAAGAGAGAGCACTTGTATGATTTATTGATTTATGTCTCTAGCCAAATGAACTCCAACCCCTTCAAGAAAGTGTTGTTAAGCAGCTAAGAGTATGAGCTAAGATGCACTTCAGATGCAGAGGCCCCAGGGAGACTTGAATTCCTGAGTCCTTGTTTAGAGTCTGCTAAACCTAAGCATGGAGTTCCGTAACTTGTGGGAGAGGTTCTAAATGTAGAGATCCATGGCAATTTACTAGGATTGAGGAAATCCAACGTGGGTACTTGCCCATCCTGTACAAACAAATGCAACTCCAGATTTAGTGCACAGAGAGTGTTGAGTCTGAAAGAAGCCTCCACCTGCCAGGTGAGACTCCCAAGTGACACCCAGAGTCAGCAATAATGACTACTCTTTCTTACTCAGAATGCAAGACCTACAGGGTGAGGACTCTGCAAATCCTGGCCACTGCCTTGATCAAACCAAACCTTCCCCAGGGATCTCTGCCACACACACCCACCTGGTTTCCAAAATACCAGCTTGGGATACTGCCAAACAGACACTCATGGGAGTTTTCACTCTACCATCATCCATAGTTCCAACATGGGTGGCTACAAGAGGGCTGAACTTGGGCTATGACAACTAAGTTGGCCTCTAAGGATGCAGAGGGAATTTGCACAATCATGAAAGATATGGCCTGTCCTTGGATGTAGTAATAGAGAGTATTTTTACTTCTAAATGTAAGGGCTTCTGGTAAGGGATGGGACAGGGGTTAGGAACTTTCTGCTCCTGCCAGCAGGTATGGTCAGTGTGGATCAGATATGGTCTTTGATAGCTGAAGCCTCAAAGAAAGCCGAGTGCATGCGAGAATAAGTAGGAGTGAGGGTAAAGCAATGTGGAGTTGAAGGGGGTAAGGAAGGTGGAATACAGAGTGCACCAGCAGAACTGAACTCTGAAGAAGGCCTGTTTTCTCTCTTGATGGTTATTTTAGTCAGTAATTCCTGTGCTAGATGTGAAAGAACCCAGGGCAAGTCTTGGGTGAATGTAGTTTTAAGAATGAAAAAAAAAAGAAAGAAAGAGATAACAACATTGGAGATTCACGTTTATAGGTAACTTCTAGCTGCAGAAATCTCAGTGAGCACCCAGGTTTGGACACTTTCTGAACCTCAATGAAGGCCCAGGTGTGAGGTCTGCCGGTCTTGGAGGAGTGAGGAGGGCCTGCTCTTCACCACTGGCTCAAGGATCCTGAAGTGACTGACAGGACCAATGGATGCCCTTGAAAGTAATACTTGCAGAAGGTGTGTCAGGTGGTGGTTGACAATAGTACATTTCTGGCTTGGGAAGCTGTAAGACCCCGCTGGAAACCTCAGGACATTCTGCAAAAGACCTTCCAGGTTACACCGACAAAACCCTCCACAATTCTCTTCCCTGCCTAGAGGTCCAAGTTGCCATCTTAATCTCTCCTTTCGAAACCCATGACACCTTGACCTGCTCCCCAAAAAAGCAGACATACTCCTAAAAGATTCGGTGACCAAGAAGCTGACAGTCCAGAGGCAGGAACAAAGCAGGGATCAGAACCTGGAGCTGGGCATAGCTCCTCCACTTCTTCAGTGCGGAGAATTGTTTTCTTGGTAATTTTCACCAGGTGGGAACAATTAGCACCAGAGCCAGGAAACGCTAGGTCAGGACTATCCATAGAATGCCCTTGTGATGAAATGCTTCACAGGACACCACTTGCTGACCAGCGACAGAGGCTGTGAGCTTGCTGAACTCCACATGATCGCAGACCCTTTCGCCACCCTCAGAGCTCTTCATATTTAGAGTCGCAGCTCACCTCCTTGGGTGGAGATGATGATAGCAGCAAGCCAGGGAGCTAAAGAACTCGCACGATGGGACTCAAAGGATGCAGGCATCTTCCACATACTAGGATTAAGAGTAAAAACCTTGCCCAATATCCAGGATGTGGGGGGGGGTGGAGGAAGGTCATGGTCTCTAGATTGTTTTAGGCCAAAGGTTCAAGGTTGGCCCCAGGGAATTGCATGGGTAACACAGAAAGCACTGTCCACTTCCTCAGACCCTTCTCTTCCATGAGAAAAAGACTGAACTCACTGGGGAAGTGCAGCACACCCTCTCATCCCTAGGGCACAGGCCGGGATACTAGGCTTCTTTGGAAGGAGAAGCAAACCTGTCTGCTTTTTAGGGAAGGTGGGAAACCCTCTTGACCTTAAAACAAGGCAAAGACTTTCTCCTGCTGAGGGAAGTGTAGAAACAAACAATCCTCTACACCTGGGGAAAGGGCAGGAAACTCTCTGGGGCTCAAAATCCTACAGATTCTACCAAGAGATCTGACACAGCTGGAGAGGGGCCAGAAGCTCATACTCTAGAGGAACCATAGACAAGGCTCAGAGTTTGCCTCTTGGTGGAAGGACAGAACTCAGAACTACCCAAAGGACTCAAAGACAAAGTCACCACAAGGCCATTTGTGACAGGCAGTCAAGGACCCCTAGTAAGGCAGGGCGCCTTTCCCTCGTGACACCGGAGCAGAGGGCTTTACAATCACACTGTGTATACCCACCTGGATGACTAGCCAAGGTGCAGCTTTGTTGCTGGGGCTTTGGAGTTCAAGGCTGTGACCAGAACAGGCTCTTCCGAACCTGAGTTTGGGGTGGGAGGTGGTCTCTAGTTCCTACCTGGAAGACCATTCCCACAAAGTGGAAATGAGAACAATTCCGATAGAAAGAAGACAATATAGATGGAGGAGAGGAATGAGCGTCCTGAGTGGTGCTGGATTTGGAAGTACAGCTGTGGTCTGAGGGGCTGAAAGAAACATCCCCCGGGACATGGGGAGGGATGTCCATGATGAGCCTGGGTCCGAACTCTCAGCTTGAGAGACAGCGAGCTCCTCTCAGGTTCTAGGAGAACTGTGCTCCCTTCACAGGTCTCCTGGATGGAGATGTGAGGGTTCAGGGTGACCGAGGATTCAGTGATCCTGCCACAGGAGCTGGGGGCTGGCAACCCACTTCCAAGGGAGTGGGCCCAAGCACGCTGCATCTTTCCCAAGGCCCCAGTGTGTCTCTGTTTCCACTACCTGGGTCAGGACTGAGATTTGTCAGGTCAGGTGCAGATTTTTGAAGGAGAGAACAGCAGATGGGAGGGGAAAGTAGCACAATCTGGCAACTGCAAAACCCCAACCTGATACTTCCAAAGCACCTGTGGATCACCTGAAAAAGGCTGTAAGATGGGGACATGTTTATCAGTATCTCCAGGCATTGGGAATCGAGATTTTTTTTTTATTCCCCAGGTGATGCTTTTTTTTCCCCAAAAAAATACACTTTATGGCATAATAAGTGTAATGAATACACTTTATGGCATGTTTTATTTCCTTCTCCAGCTGAATTTTTTTTAATTTCAATAGCTTTGGGGGGAACAAATAGCTTTGGTCTGGGCTTTAAGAGTACCCACTACTCCCACCTGTGCACATTGTTCTAATAGATGACTTTTTTGTCTCTCCTCCCCTTCTCTCCCTCCCCCTTCGGAGTCTCCAATGTCCATGATACCATTTTCTATATCTTTGCACATTCTCAATTTAGTTCCCACTTATAAGTGAGAATATGTGGTGTTTAGGTTTCTGCTCCTGAGTTCACTTAGGATGATGTTTTCTTCTTTCTTTGTTTTAATTTTTAATTTTAAAGGTGTGGGGTACAATTCAGGGTTAGGTATACAAATGTTCATTTTGCAGATATCCTTGTTGATGAGGCATGCCCCTACCTTCCCTGGCAGGTTCCCTCAACTGCCAACCCCACCCCCTTCCCCTGGCAGTTTCCCACAACAGCCAATCCTTTTCTTATAGGATTATGATAATTGTTCAAGGTCCGCTTATGAGTGAGAACATGTGATACTTGGTTCTTTGTTTCTGTGATAGATCACTCAGTATTATAGACTCTAAGTCCATCCAAGTTGCTATGATGGTCATAATTTTGCCCTTCTTTATGGTTGCATAATATTCCATCATGTATAGGTACCACATTTTTTTATCCAGTTCTATTTCAATGGTCAGTACAGTTGGCTCCATGTTTATGCTATTGTGAATAATGCTACAATAAGCATGCATGTGCAGGTATCTTTTTCATGGAGAAATTTGAGTTCCTCTGGGTATATTCTCAGTAGAGGGATTGTGGGGTCATATGGAAGGTCGATTTTTAGATCTTTTAGGAATCGCCACACTGTTTTCCACAGAGGTTGCACCACTTTACATTCCCACCAATAGTGCAGAGGCGTTCCCTTTTTCCCACATCCTCTCCAGCATCTGTTGTTTTTTGAGTTATTGGTGATGGCCATCCTGCCTGGAGTCAGATGGTATCTCAGTGTGGCTTTAATTTGCATTTCTTTGATGACTAGTGAGGCTGAGCATTTTTTCATGTATCTGTTGGCTGCTTGTATACCTCCTTTCAAGAAGTGTCTATTCATATCTTGGTCCACTTTGTTTGTGTTTTTCTTTTCTGCATGTTTGAGTTTCTTGTACAACCTAGATATTAGGCATTTGTCAGACACAGTTGACAAATATTTTTTCCTATTCTGTGGACTGTCTCCCTGCTCTCTCAATGGTTTCTTTGACTTTGTAGAAGATTGTCAGTTTGATGAGCTCCCACTTGTCTATCTTATCTCTTATGGCATGGACACTTGGGGTTTTGACCAAGAATTGCTTGCCAGGTCCAATTTCCATAAGGATGTCTCCTGCATTTTCTAAGGTTCTTATAGTCTGAGGTTTTACATTTAGGTCTTTGATCACTTAGAGTTGATTTTTGTGTATGATGATAGGTAGGGGTCTTGTTTTAATCTTCTGCATGTAGCCAGTCAGTTTTCCTGGCACCATTTACTGAATAGGTTCTCCTCTTCCCAGTGGTTGATGGCTTTGTCGAAGATGAGGTGGTTGAGAAATTGAAGTTTTACTTCTGGAATCTCTGTCCTGTCCCATTGGTCTATATGCTTGTTCTTGTACCAATACCAGGCTGTTTTGATTATTGTAGCTTTATAATAAAGTTTAAAGTCTGAGAGTATGATACCTCCTGCTTTGCTTCTCTTGCTAAGGATTGTTTTGACTATTCGTGGTCATTTATGTTTCCATGTGAATTTTTGTATTGTCACTTCCAGGTCTGAGAAGAATGCTGCTGGTAATTTAATGAGTATTGCATTAAATCTGTAGAATGTCTTGGGTAGGATGAACATCTTAACAACGTTGATTCTTCCAATCCATGAGCATAGAATATTTTTCCTTTTGTTTGTGTTATCTTTGATTTCTTTGAGCATTGTTTTGTAGTTTGCATTGTAAAGGTCTTTGACTTCTCTGGTTAGGAATATGCCAAGGTATTTCATTTTGAGGGGGCTGTTGTGCATGGGATTGTGCTTTTTATTTGGGTTTCTGTTTGTTTATGGTTGGTGTATAGAAATGTGACTGTCTTTTGCACATTTATTTTATATGCTGAGGCTTGGCCAAAGTCCTTTATCAGTGCAAGGAGGTCTTTGACAAATTCTCTTGGGTTTTTGAGGTATAGAATCATGTCTGCAAAAAGGGATAACTTAACTTCCTCTTTTCTTATTTGGATACCGCTGATTTCCTTCTCTTGTTTGATTGCTCTAACTAGGACTTCCAATACTGTGTTAAACAGGAGGGGTGAGAGTGGGCATCCTTGTCTCATTCCAGTTTTCAGGGGAAATTGTTCCAATTTCTGTCCGTTTATCAGTATGTTAGCTGTGGGTTTCTCATAGATGGCTCTTACTATATTGAGGTATGTTCCATCTATGTCTAAATGCTCGAGGGTTTGTATCAAGAAAGGTTTTATCAAAACCTTTTTCCTCGTCCAATGATATAATCATGTAGTTGTTTTTACATCTCTTGATCTATTTAATTACATTTATGGTCCTGTGGATGTTGAACCAGCACTGCATCCCAGTGATGAAGCCTTCTTGGTTATGGTGTATGATTTTGGAGATGTGTTGTTAGATCTGGTTTTCTAGAATTTTGTTGAGAATTTTAACATCTATGTTCATATTGGTCTGTAGTTCTTTCTTTGTTGGTTCTTTACTCTTTACCTGGTTTGGGTATCAATGTGATGTTAGTTTCATAAAATGATTTGGGGAGAGTTCTCATTCTCAGTTGTCTGGAACACTTTCAAGAGGATTGGTATCAGCTCCTCCTCCTTGAATGTTTTGTAGATTTCTGCTGGAAAGTCATCTGGTCCAGGGCTTTTTTTTTTTTTTTTTTTTGTAGGTAGTTTTTTTTAATGACATAGTTGATTTCCTTGGTTATTATTGATCTATTTAGAGTCTTGATTTCTTCTTTTTTCAACCTGAGGATTTTGTGTGATGTCCAAAAGTCCTCCATTTCATTTAGGTTTTCAAGTTTGTTTCCACACAAGTGTACACAGTAATCTCTGATAACCTTTTGTATTTCTTTGGGGTCAGTTGTGGCTTGATCATTTGCATATGTGATTGTGTTTATTTGGGTTCTTTCTCTCTTTTTCTTGGTCAGTCTAGCTAGGGATTCATCAATCTTGTTTATCCTTGCAAAGAACCAGCTTTTTGTTCTGTTGATTGTTTGTCTTCTAATGTCCCAAATTTGGGCTTTTATTTGGGTGATCTAGCTTCTTCTGCTGAATTCAAGGTTTTGGTCTTGTTTTTCCAGCTTCCTTAGGTGATTTTTTGGGCTATTAAGTTGTGATTTTTCCATTTTCTTCATGTGTGCTCATAGAGATATGAATTCCCCTCTTAGTACTGATACCATGGCTTCCCAGAGATTTTGGTAAGATGCTTCTTCATTTTCATTTGTTTCCAGGAATCTTTTAATTTCTGTTTTGATTTCCCTATTGACCCTGTAGTACTTCAGCATCATGCTGTTTAGTGTCCATGTCTTTGTGGGTTTTGGGAGAACTTTTCTCGTGTTTCTGTTTGTTTTTATTTCTTTTTATTCCTCTGTGGTCTGAGAAGGTGCATGGCAGTATTTCAATCTTATGAAATTTGTTTATGCTTGATTTATAACTGAGGATGTGGTCAATCTTAGAGTTTTCATGTGGTGATGAGTAGAATGCATGTTCTTTGGTTGTTGGGTGGAGTGTTCTGTAGGTATCAATTAAGTCAATTTGGTCAAGCATCACGTTGAGGTTCTGGATCTTAATGTTGATTTTTTGACTTCGTGATCTGTCTAGGATTGTTAGTGGGATATTTAAGTCCCTAGCTATGCTAGTGTTAGTGTCAATATCTTTTTTTTAGTTTACCTAGAAACTGCTTTATGAAAGTTGGTCCTCCTATGTTGGAGTGCATATATGTTTAGGATGAATATTCCTTGTTGATGGATTGAACCTTTTATCATTGTGTAGTGACCTTTCATATCTTTTTTAATTTTCGATAGCTTAAAGGGTATTTTGTCTGATATTAAGATCACAACTCCTGCTTTCTTCTGTGTTCCATTTGCCTGAAAATTTGTTTTCCATCCTCTTACTTTGAGTCTTTAAGTGTCCTTTCTGGTGAGATGAGTCTCTTGGAGACAACATATTGTTGCATCATGATATTTTATCCAATTTGCCATTCTGTGTCTTTTCAGTGGTACATTTAAACCATTCACATTCAGGCTAATTATTGAGATGTGAAACTTTATCCCTGACTTAAGTTTGTTATAGAGTTTGTTGTTGCTGCTGCTGTTTGTTTATTTGTTTGCTGTCTTTTGATTTTTGAGTTGACTTATGTATGTTTTTGGTCTTTTTCCTGCATTCTTGTGAAGGGCATTGTCGTTCTTTTTTTCCTCTCTTCTGTGTTGAATACTTTCTTAAGTGTTTCTTGTAGAGCTGGTCTGGAGGTGGTGTAAACTCTTAGGAATTGAATGTCTGGGAAGAACTGTAATTCTCCATCACCGATGAAACTTAGCTTAGCTGGGTAGGTAATCCTTGGTTGAAATTGTTTATCTTTGAGAACTTTGAAGATTGGACTCCAATCTCTCCTAGCCTGAAGTGTTTCTGGTTTCTGTAGATAAGTCTGCTGCTAATCTAATTGGCCTATCCCAGTAGGTAGTCTTACCTTTTTGTCTTGCTGCCTTTAGGACTGTTTCTTTTATGCATACTTTGTATAGGTGAATCATTGTGTGTCTAGGAGTTGGTCTTCTCATTTGTTGTCTTGCAGGGGTTCTCTGAATCTCTTGTGTTTGAATGGTTATGTCACTGATGAGCTGAAGGAAGTTTTCTTGGAGAATGTCATGGAATGTTTGTTCCAGAGTGGTCTCTGTCTATCTGTCTAAGGGATTCCAATTAATCTTAGGTTCAGCCTCTTGATATAATCGCTCATCTCTTATAAGGTTTGTTCTGTTTTCTTTTCTATACTTTTAACAGTTTGGGTTTGTTCCGCATTTTGGTCCTCAAGCTCTGAGATTCTTTCTTCTGCTTGATTGATTCTGCTTTCTGTGCATATCAGTTTGTTATTTATTTCATTCATTGTATTCTTTATTGCTGTTACTTCAGTTATCAACTCCTTCATTCTTTCCTCTTGTCTCTCCTCATTTCTATTTATTCTCTGTATTAATATCTTGATTTCTAGGTTTGTGGTTTGAGACCAATCATTCTGGGGCTCTTCATTGTTTGAGTTCCAAAGTCTGTATTCTCAGTTGTCCTCCCAGGAGTCTGTATAGGACCCATATTATTTCTTTGTTTTTTCTTCATTTGTGTAGGCTTTCCTCCCCCCTTTTTTACCTCTTCTTTAATTCTGTGGTTCAGAGATATGGGGGATAGATTTTACTTCTGTTTGCTCAGTCTCCTATCCTTCATTATGTAGATTCCCTGGCTTTGTTCCATTTTGAAGCTGGACTGAGGGTTGGGGGCTGTATTTCTTGCAGTTCTGAGATTTAATTAAGGATGGAGCTGTGATTCTGAAGCTATTTGCCTATCCCAGTGTCTGCTGACAGGTGTGTGGGTCCCCTGGAATCCACTTCCCACTGTCTTACAGTCTGTCTATGCAGTATGGGTGTATGTTTGCCCCCTGAAAACAAAATAAGATAAGAAAAAGGAGAAGAGCTGAACTCGGTGGCTCAGCCTGTAATCCCATGCCTTTTGGAGGCTGAGATTAGTGGATTGCCTGAGCCCACGGGTTTGAGACCCACCTGGGCAGGTGAGACCTCATCTCTACAATAAATCAAAAAATTAGCCGGGTGTGGTAGCGCGCACCTGTAATTCCAGCTACTTGGAAGGCTGAGGCAGAAGGATCACCGGAACCCAGCAGGTCAAGGCTGTGGTGGCCGGGAGCGGCCACTACACTCCAGTCTGGGCAACAGAGTGAGACTCCAACTCAAAAAAAAAAAAAAACAAGGAAAAGGAAAAGAATAGAAAAAGGAAGAAGAAAAATTAAAGGAAGGTGGAGAGAGAGGAGAAGAGAGAAAACAGACAGGCATACCAACTAATGAATAAACAGAGAAACAAAGCAAAAACAAAACAAACAAACAAACAAAAATACAGACAGCCAGGCTCAGTGGCTCAACCTGTAATCCCAGCACTATAGGATGCTGAGGTGAGTGAATTGCCTGAGCCTGCCTGGGCAACTTGGCAAGATCTTGTCTCTACAATAAATCAAAAATTAGCTGGGCATGGTAGCACCCACCTGTAGTTTTGACTACTTGGAAGGTTGAAGCAGAAGGATCGCCAGAGTCCAGCAGGTCGATGCTGAGGTGGTTGTGAGTGTGCCGCTGTACTCCAGCCTGGGCAATGGGGTGAAACTCCAACTCAAAAACAAAGCAAAACAAAATACAGACAATCATAAAATGAGACAAAAAAAACCAAAAAACCCTTGTTGTACTCGTCCTCAAAAAATATCCATACACAAACAGAAAATCTTAAAACAAATTAAAATAATAGAAACCAAGCAAGCACAAAAATGTAAACAAAATCACAAAGAAAGAGAGAAGAAAAAAAAACTAAAACAAAAATAAAGCTTGTTCTGTGCCCTTTTCTGCAACTCAGGTCCGTTTCAGCTGCCGCCACCATGTTAAGGAACGGCTCTAGTCTCTAGTCCGTCCCCTCCTCTCTCAGCATAGGCTGATAGGGTTGTCTCAGTGTGGGTCAGATGCCCCACAGACTACTGTGGGAGGAGGATGGATCAGATCTGGACTCACCCAACTTTGCTGCTGTCAAGTCTCCCACTCGGATATGACATGTCTGTGCCTGTCCCAGCATGGGGGAGGGGTATCTGTCTCTCCGGGTCTGATGAGGGTATAGCCTCTGGTTCCCAGGTTGGAGGCTGGAAAGAGCTGGGTGGGGCAATGCAGATCTCTGCCCCATCCCCAGACAGAGAAGATGGTGGTGGTTGGCATTTCCTCTACAGCGGTGGATCTCAGTTCCAGATTTCACACCCTGCCTTCTCCACAGTTCCTGGGGCTTGTGTCCAGTATGCTGCCATGGATGATGGCATGGACCGGGTGCCAGGTGATGAGGAGCAGTTGTTCCCTGCTGCTTCCTCTCAAGAGAAACCTGAAAAGAACTGACAACCCTGCATGCCAGGGCTCCAATCTCAGGATGGTGGTGAGTTGCAGTCACCTCCAGAGGAGAGCCCCAGGTACATGAACCTGAGTCTCCCCTCTGAAGGACTTCCACTCACCCACCAGCACACACCCACACATGCAGAGAGTCTTTATGGACACTCACTTTTGCAGAGACTCTCACACTCTGACCTGTTCTGTTGCCATCTTGCTTCCTCCCAGGTCGATGTTCTCAGTGTCCATCTAAGTTGCTGCAAAAGACATTATTTCATTATTTTTGATGATTAAATGGTATTACATAGTGTATATATACCAGATTTTTATCATCCACAGATTTAGGCTGATTCTACATCTTTACAACGGTGAATTGTGCTGCAATGAACAGGCAGGTACAGGTGCCTTTTTCACATAGTGACATCCCTTCTTTTGGGTTGATAACTAGTGGTGGGATTGTGGGATCCTGCATGACGACTCTGTATGCCAGGGCTCCAATCTACTTTTAGTTCTTTGAGAAATCTCCATACTGATTTCCATAGGCTCTGTTCTCACAACAAGGTAAAAAAGAAAGCACCGTCACATTTCTGAGGAACAAAGTGCTTCTTACTCCTGATCTGTGAGGAACAGAGGGTCTGACACTCTCTCTTTCCACTCACAGGAGGCCATGTATGCAGGGGCCTCCCACAAAAGTGCTAGACTGAGAATCAAAGATCTCCACATGCCGTCCCCACCACCCCTGTCATCAATCTTACACATTGACAGCCCACACCTGTGACCTCTGGTCCTATCAGATTCTGGGCAACGCTAGAAATCTACATATACCGACTGTGCAGCCTCAAACTTGGCAGGTTGGATTTGACAGCATAACCTGAACTTGACAGTTTATGGACCCCAGAGCCTGACCTGATCAGATTCTTATTGTTGGTTGATCTCTGGGTAGTCTGATGCTGGAGAAAGGACCAGTCTCCTAACTCTTTCTCATCAATATCTGCCCCTTCATAAGAACCAAGGAGCTGGTTCCCTAAAGCCTGCCAGCCCTAGTTCTTGACTTCTAAATGCCTCCCAGCCTTGTCTCCCTGAAAAGTAAGTCAAGTTTTGGGACTTTCCATAAATGAGTCTCTTTACCCTTTCCCTGGAAAGCAGGAGAGTGGTGTCAGAATGTAGAAAGCTGAGTGCTCTAAGGTCCACCATGCAGCTCAGGGAATAAGGCTGCAGAGAGACATATTGGTATGCCTCATGCCCTAAACTGGCACTTTCTGAAAGCACTAACTATAGTCCAAAACTGAATTCATCCTCCTCACAACTTGCTTCTTGTCCTGTGTTATCTATCTCAGTTTCCTCCACTGACCTATGCAAGAAACCTGAGCATGATCCTAGACTCCTCTATCTCCCCAAACCCAGCCACTGGGAGGCAGGCCTGCATGACAGTTAAGATCAAGGCTTTTATCTAGAACAGACCAACTGCTGAATCCTGACTCTACGGCTGATATGCTGTGTACCATTCATCTACGTTTATTAAACCATGACAAGCTTCCCTTTCTTCATCTGTTCATATGGACAGTGTTTTATATCTCATGGCAGTATTCAGATTCATTAAGAGCTTTTATCCCAGCACCTGGCACATGATGAGGACTCAGTACGAGCATGAGCCCATCAGTTACAGGCCCTGACAATCTCATCCAAAGCTCTCCCAACCCTGTCCTTTCCATTTCTACTTCTCTCCCTGCTCAGGCTCTCCTCTCTCCTGGACACCACACACTCGACTCCAGTAAGACTCGATTTAAATATATCTCTATGCAACTGCCAGAGAAAAATGTAGTGCCTTCTTCTGTCTAAAACTCAGCAGTAAGCCGGGCTCAGTGGCTCAGCCTGTAATCCCACGCCTTGGGAGACTGAGGTGAGTGGGTTGCCTGAGCCCACGGGTTCGAGACCCGCCTGGGCAACTTGGCGAGACCTCATCTCTACAATAAATCAAAAATTAGCCGGGCATGGTAGTGAATGCCTGTAATTCCATCTACCTGGAAGACTGAGGCGGAAGGATCGCCGGAGCCCAGCAGGTCGAGGTTGCGGTGGCCGGGAGCAGCCACTGCACTCCAGTCTGGGCGACCGAGTGAGACTCCAACTCAAATAAATAAAAAAATAAATAAATAAAACTCGGCAGTAGCTTCTTGTTTCTTGGAGGCCAGAGTCCAGACCACATCTCATAGATCACAAGATCTTCCATGAACTTGTGCCTGCCAGTGTCTACAACTGCACCTGGTTCTCACCTTGTGTCCCCATGCCCCCTTCCTGCCCTCACTCCTCCTGTCCTCTCTGCCTGGAATGCTGCAGCTGCTTGTCCTTTCCAGTTTGCCCACATCAACTCTAGGGAGCTAGGTCATAGGAAGGCTCAGCCCACAGTTCCCACTTAAGAAGCCTCTGCCTGAAAGTTCTCCACAGGGAACTGTACACAGTCAAGCAAGTGAGGACAGAGTCCATACAGGTAAGTGGCACATCTGTGTCCTTCAGTTTGCTCAACAGGACCACAGTGCGTGGGCACCCATATAGGGTGGTGCCAGAGCCTGGCTGACTCAAGTCTTTGAGGAACCCAAGCACATTGTGATCCCAGTCTTGAATCACACCACCTCTCTTCGACTCCTCAAGGATGCAGCTTACCTGAGAAGAGAAAAGGGCTTTGTATGCCCTGGGTCCCCCCACTTCCTTCATAGAGGAAAGAGTTCAGTACTTAATATTGGTTGACATACTAAGCTTCTGTTTCCTCTTCTGTAATATGGGATAATACTTTTCATATCTCATAAGGCTGCAAGAATAAAATGAGACAGCAAGCAAAAAGTGCTTTGTAATCATTAAACAATATATACTTGAATAACTGGATGTGATCTCCTAGGTTCTATATCAGCTCGCTTTTGACACCTAAGCAAGCCTAGTGACAGCACCCCTATCTACCACACTCCATCTCTGTTCTGCCAATATAAAGTCCTCTATAACTCCTGACTTAGCTGTCATTCCATTAAGCTTTTTATGATTGCTCTAAAATAATTTTTTAAAAAAATATTGTTAGATACTATCAGAAAAGTACTATGACAAATGTTGTGGGAAAACATAAAGGTAAATAAGACTGTTCCAGTCAAGTGTAAATTTATAATTCAGTAGGAAAGGCACACATATAAGCGTATGGTACGAAGGCATGAACACAGGGCCAGGAAAAGTACTGAGACTGAGTAATGGGACTTTGGGTTCGCAGCTAAAATCCTGGTAGTCAGGTCTTTAAAATCCCTCCCTAGAGGTGCTGATCTATAGGATTGCCACTTCTTTTTTGACTTCCTTGGTATGATTTCATATGCTCCCAAAGCCTGATATCTGTGGGATTGTTAACCTATTACACTGGACATTACATAGACTAGAATTTTTGTTTGTTTGTTTGTTTGCCCATGTCAGCTCTGGCATGTCTCTCTATCTTTCTCCTCTTGTTTCTCTAATAAACTTGTTTGAAAACTTTTTAAAAAAAGAATTACCCTGGAGACAAAAAGACTAAGTTCTAGAAGGAAGTAGCTTCCTCAGGGTCATATGTCTAATTCAGTGATTCTCAACCGGGGTCAATATGATAATATCTTGGAAACACTTTTCGATATCATAATTAGGAGTTGTTACTGGCACGAGACCAGGGATATTGCAAATCATCCTACATTTCACGGGACAGCTCCCATAACAAAGAATTATCCAGACCAAGATATAAATATCACTGAGGTTGAAAATCCCTCTTGTAAGGGATGACATAATCAGGCTTCCTAACAAGAGCAGACATATCTGTACCTTATGTATTAAAAATAACTGGTAAATATCTGGGACTTGGAAACATTTTTGTTAAGCAGATTTTTGTTGTAATGGTACTAGTTCTTCTACCAGCAAAAGAAGTATTAATAGTTCACCATAAAACAATAGCTGAATTATTTTTCCTGTAAAGATGAATCTGGCAGGTAATTATTTACATATTCTCCCCCTACCTGTGATAATGGTAAGAATTTGTAGAACAGCTTACTAGGGTGGCAGGTGCAGGGGTGACTCCTTGTGATTGAGGAGAACCCCAAGATTTTGACCTGGGTGGGCTCACCACAATTGCAGTGGTTTTACTTTTTGCGCTATCCAACTCCAGTTTCTCAAGCAGAATACTATGTTATGTACAGTTTCTGCCTTGCCCTTGAACCTGAAGGATGGCTTCAGCCATCTCAACCTTGTCAGCATCATCTCAACTGCAGGGCTGAAGACCAGGATCTGCATTATCAGTTCTTCACCTGCTAACCATCTCTGTGGGTTGGTGGTAATCCCACCAGGGCATGGACTCATTCAGCAACAGACAGAATGTCTTCTTAAACTTGAGTCAGTTGGGGTCACTTTGTATACAAGGCACTGTGCTAGGTCCTGTGAGACCTAGCACAAAAAGAAGTGGAACAGGTTGACGGTCTAAGTTGGAGGAAAACGATACATACATATGAAGAAGTAACCAATAATTCAAGGCAGAAAATCATACATCTTGAAGGCAGTAAATGCTATAGGAATTTAGAGGTGAGAAAGATATCTCTGAATGGGTAGGACCAGAAAAAATTTTCCTGGGGAGTCACCCTAAGGCCTTAGGATGTGTTCCATGGGGGTAATCAGAAGGTAACTGAAGATAAAGAGGATTACGAAAGATAAGTTTGAGAATCAAGAGGAAACCAGTCTGGCTGGGGTTGAGGCACTCGAAGGAAGTCAGCGACAACATTAGAAAGACAGGTTTGCCTGATTGTGGGAGACCCTGCTTATCAGGCTAAAGAAGTTATAACTTACGCTGTACATGAATGGCCAGCTGGTAGGGGCTCATGAGACAGTGACCAGGTAAAGCTTCTCAGCCCCAGACCTGCTCCCTGTTTCCTTCATCCTGGCTTGTCTAAAGGCATGGGTCTGAGAGCCACGGATTCCAGCCTTCTGTCAGTGCTACCTCCTCCAGACCCACAGCTATTCCAGGAAAGGTCATGGAAATTCAAGGACCTGAAGTGAGTTTCTCATCTGACCTCAACTTGCTGTATGTTTTACTTTCTCAGTTCACACAAATGAGCCCATTACCTTTATTTATCCAATGATCCGCAAAATTAGCATAACAGAACTTGGATCTGCCCCTGCTTGGAGGGAAACTCACAGGACTTCTATCAGTCTCCAGAGGCTGTGTGAAACTTCAGAGGAGAGAGAGAGACAGGCTCAGCTCTGAAGAGTGGGCATCAATCCAGGCCCAGCCCTCTTCTTTCCCCTCCTCAACTCCCTCTCAGCACCAGAGAGAGGAAGCAGCAGCTGTTGTCCTGTGGGGAAGACCGGCAGAAGTCTACCTGGCACAATTGAGATTTTCACAACACCTGCCGCACCTTAAAGCACACAAACATGACAGCAGCCTGGGGAGAGGTGGAACCGACAGAGGTGACTATGGCAATTGAGTGAGAAGGAGGCAGGGTAGAGGCTGCTGGTGTGAAGGACTTTCTTCCCTCCTGACTTCTCTCCTACCATTTTGTCCTCTGCTCTTTTTCTTTCTAAGTTTCCCTTCTCCCTTCTCTGAGGCTCCCTGACCAGTCCTTGACCTTATGCCAGACTCCTTTTGTTCTTCTTAACCTTGTCCCTCTTCCTCCATCTTTTCCTGTTGCCCCATGAATGCAGTGACGAGAAAATAGCAAAATAATGCTACTAAGTGCAAAGTGAAGCAGATCTTGGTTAAACAACCAAACAAGTGAAATCACCCTCTCCCTGCCACCCCTGCCTCGGTCCAAATAATGAGGCACAAGTTTCAGTTGTATAGGACAGACGGTAGCTTCAGCTCTACTATTTTGATTTTCATGTGCAAACTTAAACCTTTACTCTCTGTTCTTGTTGACCTGAGACAGTAGGGCCATGTTTATTTCACCCTGACACAGCACTGAGGCAGCCTTCAGAGTGCCAAGCATAGTGGAGTTGAAGAGCAAACTGGGATAATTACAGTGACAAGAAAACACAGAGCAGAGGGCATTTCCAATCGTGGCTTGGAAACATCTCACTCTCAGGTCACGGGAAGTGGGAAGAAGACAGGGCTAGGAATTCAAATGAACCCGCAGCCTCCCACCCAGCCTCCATTCGAAGGGCTAAACTGGCCTGTACTGCTCCACAGTCTGTATCCACAGTCTGCTTCAATGTGAATTTTACCTCCTCTCATTGGTGTTTCTACAGCAGCAGGGGCATAATTCTACATCCAAAAGTTCAGCCTCCAAAGATTCAGGCAACTTAAAGAAGTGATGGTTGTCCCTACACCAAGGTCTACCTGAGGGCAAAGCAGAAGAACCAGAGGCTTGTGTGAACTTGCTGTTCTCTTTTGTCATCTAGTGGCATTTCCCACCCCCAACACCACTTTTTCTTCTGAAGATTCTTCACCCAACCTAAAAACAATATCTTTCTGGCTCATTATAAATAGCCCACCTTCATGACTCAAGTCCTAACCTCTGGGCTAAAACATAAACCTTATGACAGAGATGGTTTATATGGCCTTTCTGCTGTTATAATCCACACAACAGCTGGGAGCGGTGGCTCAAGCCTGTAATCCCAGCACTTTGGGAGACCAAGGTGAGAAGATTGCCAGAGCTCAGGGCTTTGAGACCAGCCTGCACAACTTGATGAAAGTTCATCTCTACAATAAGTAAAAAAATACACCGGGTGTCGTAGGGTGCACCTGCAGTTTTAGCTACTTGGAAGTCTGAGGAGGAAGGACTGCCTGAACCCAGCAGGTTGAGGCTGCGGTGGCCATGAGGGTACCACTGCATTCCAATCTGGGCAACAGAGTGAGACTCCGACTCAAAAAAATAAATAAATAAATAGTCCACACAACATTCAGGTATCTCTTATCCTTATTAAGACAGGCCCTTGGCCGGGCTCAGTGGCCCATGCCTATAATCCCAGCACTTTGGGAGGCAGAGTTGAGAGGACTGCCTGAGCCCAGGAGCTCGAGACCAGTCTGGGCCACTTGAGGAGACCTCGTCTCTACAATAAATCAAAAAATGATCTGGCTGTGGTGGTAGGATTGCTTGGACCCTGGAGGTCAATGCTGCAGTAGCCATAATCATGCCATTGCACTCAGCCTGGACAACAGAATGAGATTCTGACTATAAAAAAAAGACAAGCCCTTTATTAATCTGCTTAGAATCTTCCCACTGTGCTTGAAGTAAAAGTTACAAGCCTTCTCATAGTCTCTAAGGCTTCCCATGACCTGGCTCTGGTCCCTCTCTGAAGCCCTTGTTCACCAATTTCAGCCACACTGGGTGCCTTGCTGTCTGCTCTCCAACATCCTGGCACTTGTCTCCTCTGGGGCCATGGAGTTGCAGCTCTCTCCACCTGGAACATTTTTTCTCCAGATAAGCACAGGTTCACGCTCTCTGTTTCTTGTCCAGAGTCACTGACCTCAGTGACCCTACATAAAAATCACTGCCCATTGTAGGGTGACATACATTCAGGGACAACATGAGCACACTCTGGATATGGCCTCAAGCTGGGAGTTAGAGCCTAGGGAGGGGCTCTGGGGGTGATCAACCCAGGATGTCCCCTTCCCCTCAAATTCCATACCTCCGCATGCTGGTCATGCTGAGGCCATGGGTGAAGTGTTCTCCATGCCTGGTTACCACATCTTGCAGCTATGCATAGTGAATGTTCCCAAGCACACCTCCTTGAGGAAGTCAGCCCCCCAGGCTGGTACAGATCAGACTGGCCATGCCTGGATCAATCCCATAATCTTTGGTTACCTTTAGTTCACCTTTAGTTAATTATAATACTCACCATCCCACCGTAGAGAGAAATCACAGTCATTTTACAAACATGTGTTGTATTTATAAGTGCTTTCTCATGCCATGCCTACGCACTTGAAACCCTACCATTTTCACACTTCACCCTGCACTCTACCCTGTGTAAAAGGCCATTTTACCTGTGTACCTTTTACAGTCGAGAGCAGTTTTTCTCTGTCCACCTGGCCGCTCCTGGACCACCTATCATTTTTTTTTTTTTTTAGTTGGAGTCTCACTCTGTTGCCCAGACTGGAGTGCAGTGGCCGCTCCCGGCCACCGCAGCCTCGACCTGTTGGGCTCCAGTGATCCTTCCGCCTCAGCCTTCCGAGTAGCCGGAATTACAGGCATGCGCTACCACGCCCGGCTGATTTTTTGATTTATTGTAGAGATGAGGTCTCACTGCCCAGGCGGGTCTCGAACCCGCGGGCTCAGGCAATCCACTCACCACAGCCTCCCAAAGGCGCGGGATTACAGGCTGAGCCACCGAGCCCGGCCACCTATCATATTTTAATAAAGCCCGTGTCTCAGCCATTGTCTCTCGGTCATTTCTTCAGTACAACAAAAATCTGTTGATTACATGAATGAAGCCCACTCAAGATTCTGATCTTACTAACTACTTACAGGTAAATTCTGAAAACAAAAATGCTATTCATCTCAGGTTTCTAGGTCTTATTCCTCATGAAGAGTGATGCTTCTCTGCCTCAGCATCTCAGTTCTCCTGAATGTTACAGGAGCCCACAGAGCAGCACTGACCCAGACTCTCCGCACAGCTGAAACCACCCCAATGACCAGGGCACATGAAGTGAAAAAAGCACTAAGGCAGAATGTCGACAGCAGCAACACCAACAGCATTTTCAAACACAAACATTTGTCCTGTTTTTAAGTTCTGCTATTTTCAATAAAGAAGGTAGGAAAAGAGTAAAGTTGGGAGGCATGGGTTGCCTTCTCCAGGTATAGCCAGGTGACCGTGGTTGCACCAGGAACTGAAGGGCCCAGAAGCGTGAATCATTGTGGAATAGCTGAGCTGCTAAGGATGATGCTGGGAGTCGTGACAGTGACAATTTGCTACTTTCCTTGTCTCCTCTGCTCCAAAAGATGAGCAGTATCTCCTGATGATCAGGAATCAGACAAGGTAATTTTCTAAGCTACTCTATTTGTACCTCAGAGAAGCAATCCTTAACCACGATGACTGGCTTTTCTAGGATCATGGACCAGAGGTGTGTATAGGAAGAAATAAACGACAACTCTTCCTGAAATTGATTTAGATTGACACCTGGATCAAGTGTGCTATTAGAGTCATCAAAACCATGTGGCCAGGGATCAAATATAGTTTTTGAGTGCAAGAATTCAACCTTCCTCATTACTGAACACGTCTAGGCAAGGACAGGTATCCATAGGTATTCATGCATTTGGGACATGTAAGTGGAGAGGCACGAGCCTGATTCATTTCCCAATCAAAGGATGCTTCCCAGCCCGCCCCTACACAGAAGCATCACAGTCTGGGCCAGCTTTTAAGGATGCGGGTAATGAGAAGAGGCCCTCAGAGATCTGACAACCCAGCAGTGCGTGGACACAGCCTTGGCCCACTGAGCAGGAATCACCGCACCAGGAGTCATAGCACTAAGAGCAGAGGTAAGGATGCTCAACTGAGTGACAAGATGGACAAAGAAGCAACTCTAGGGGAGATGGGGACATGCATGGGGAGAGAGGAGAGTGATCTTGTGGCTGGAAACACAAAATGGTAAAGAATGGGCACACAGAGGAGAAGGGAATGGGGATGTGGAGGGGGTGAGACACAGACATAGTGACATGGGAACACAAAAAGGATGGAAGTTGACATAGGGGAGAGGGGACAAAGAGTGGGAAGCAATAGGGACAGAATGGAGGGATATAATGAGAGAAGGATGGGGCCACAGGATTGGGGATGGGGTCACAATGGCTGTGGGCACACAGAGGGAGAGGAAGAGATAAGGCTGAGTGAGGAAAGAAGGAGACAACAGGGTAGAGAAATGGGTGATTAGCTAGAATGAACAGGTATAGAACAGCTCATTTCTCAACTTACCACCATCTGCTTTCTGTCCCAGCTACCCCGGTTCTCCATCCTGACTGTTTCCCCTAGGAGAGATGGCACCAGCCAGAGGAGGATTCTGCCCCCTGCTTCTGTTCCTGCTGTTGGGGTTGTGGGTGGCTGTGATCTCAGTCAGTGCCAAGCCCGAGGATGTGACCGCAGCCAGGTGGTTTAAAACTCAGCATGTTGCAGCCCAAACGTCGATCATGCAACACAGCCATGAGAACATCAACAAGCACACAAAACATTGCAAAAACCGCAACACCTTCCTGCAAACAACCTTCTTCAAGGTGGCCGCCACCTGCAGGACCCCCAGTATAGCCTGCAAGGATGGCCGGAAAAACTGCCACAAGAGCCGTGGGACTGTGTCCCTGACCTTGTGTGAACTTACCTCAGGGAAGTACCCGAATTGCAAGTACAAAAAGAAGCACCTGAAGAAACGTTACATAGTGGCCTGTAACCCTCCTCAGAAAGGGGACTGTAAGAAATTCAAGCTGGTTCCCGTTCACTTGGACAAAATCCTTCAGGTTTCCAGGTTTTCTCACTCTTTGGCCAAGCCTCGATTTCCTCTCTAGCCCTCTCCTTCTACACCCAGAGCACTCTCCTCCCCTCATCTCTTGGGGCTCTTCCTCCTTCAGCCTTTTCTGACAGGCTGAGGGGGTGCCGAGACTCACACTTCCCTGAGCTGAGCTCCAGAGGAGATGATCTTTCATCTGTTTGTTGCTGCTTTCCCAGAAACTTATCCTCAAGAGAGGGCTGAGCAAGCTCCTCAGGGGTGTGGCTTCCCTGGTCTATGCCTTTGTTTGCGTCTCCCCTGCCCCGTGTCATCATAGCAGCATGACAAGGGGAGGAAATAAATGGAAAAGGGGCATATGAGATTTGTGGATTCAGCTGTTTCTGTTCCTGAACTAGAAATCTTCTCCAGCTCTGATGTGGTAGTGAGGTGACCTAGTGGAGAGAGGTGGCCTGAAGGAAAGAAGGCAGAAATACCACTTCATATATACATAGCACATCATGTATAAATGAACAGGAATCCTCTGATCTCTTATGACATCGACTTGGCAGGGATTACTTGCCTTCTTTATGGATAAAGAAATTGAGATTTCAGAAAACTTAATGAATTAAAGAGCTTGTCCTACTGGTTAGTAGCAGACCTGGACTCGAACCTAGGTTTTCTTCCTCTAAAGGCAGTGGACGTTCTACTATCCCAGTTGGGCAATAAAGTTGACACCATTGTAGGATCAAGAGGAGAACTAGGTAAGAGTTCACCTATGAAGAAGTGTACTTGAGAGCTCTGAAGAGTCAGTTATCCTGAGTTGGCTGCAATAAAGGTTGTCATCTCTCTAGCCAAGAGAAGTGTTCCAGGATCTTGATTCATTCTCTCTCTCTCTTCCTCTCTAACTGTCCCTCCCCCTTTTCTAGCCCACTGTTCTTCAGACCTGGGCCCTGGGCCTGGCTCTGACTAGATCCCCTAGGCCTGAAGGAATAAGGTAAAGGGAGTGTCCCGCTTCATCCCTCTGATCCAGGATCACATTCCCCTTTACCCTGAGGGACTTCCGTGGCCCTGGCCTGCCTGTTACAAACAGGCTGTCGAGAGCTGCCACAGGTTCCTTCCTCCTGATAATGATCTCCCCTGCCTCTGCTGCTTCCCTGGCTCTCTATTCTGGCAGCCTGCCCAGGCCTGAGTGGTTGAGATGTTAAAATGCCTTCTCCCTATGTCCCTGGGCTACAGACACCATTTATCCCTCTCTGATGAGTAGAGCTGGAGAAGGTGTGGCTTTGTATTGCCTGAGTCCTGATGACCCTCCAGCCTTGCCTGCCCATCGACAGTCCCTTCTGTCTTCGTTTATCTCAGTCCCAGACAACTTCCCTGCGCTCCACGCCCACCCTACTTCAAATACATTTTTAGACCTTCCCAACCCTGCTGATAATCCTACTCTGTCTTTCCCTCTCCACCAACTCCAGTGTACCTTTACTGCTGACCAGAGTCAGAGCAAGATTTGGAGCCAGACAGTCAGGTGGAAATCCTGACTAGGCTTTCCTGGCTGTGTGACCTTGACCAATCGGCAGTTCTATTTCCCTATAGGAAAATGGGAGCAATTCGACCTACCAAACAGGATTGCAGGAAGATTTAGAAATGACATTCATGAAGCTCTAGTCAGCTTCAGGTACTGGTAGGTGATAGATTACAATAACTAGTAGTAGTGGTCGTGGCAGTAGTAGCAATATCCACCTTTGGAAAACGGACTGACCAAAGCAAACACCCATTCAGGTACTCAGGTCTGACCAAAGCAAACACTCACTCAGGTTTCTGGAGAGTACGTTCTTCCACTGGAGTGATGTTCATGAGTAGGCTGGAGGACAAGCCTGCAGGCAGGGGAGCCAGGTTGTTTGAGATGATGAAGAGAGAAGGTAGGAAAAGGGTAATCGAAAGAAAGGAGAGAAGACCATTGAACGATTCAAACAGAATGTGGGCCAATAAGTTGGTGAGTCAGCCATCACAGAGACTTGAAAGCAGAGGAACATTTAAATGCACATTGTAAACAAGGGTATCTGCATAATGCACATTTGTATACCTAACTATGAATTGTACCCCACATCTTTAAAATAATAAATATTTATAAAATAAATAAATAAATGCACATTGTGGCCAAATGCCAAATGACTGAGTATAAAAATAACTATTCCCTGGAAACAGAACACTGCCATCATAGAATGGACTTCTGAAATACTGGAATAAATCTGAAGTTTTATCAAAGATCTGAATTTGTTTTGAACTCCTGTTGAAAGAAGTTCGACACCAGTAACGACTCCACACCCTGTCTAAACCAAGAGATTTATTAAAGGGGCAGTTACACGAAGGAACTGTAACCGAGGAAGAGCAAGAGAGAGAGAGAGAAAGAGAGACCGAGAGAGAGAGAGAGAGAGAGAGAGACAGAGAGAGAGAGAGAGAGAGAGAGAGAGAGAGAGTGAGGGAAGGAGAGAGAGATTGAGAGAGGGGGAGAGAGGGCGAGAGAGTGTGAAAGAGAGAGAGTAAGAGAGGAGAGAGAGGGCGAGAGAGTGTGAAAGAGAGAGAGTAAGAGAGAAGGAGAGAGAGAGAGAGCTATGCAGGGAGAGGGGTATATTTATGGACCTTCCAGGGGCTGGCCAGTGCCGTGTTTGGGTCTTATTGGAGGAGACTATGAGGTAGTATTTCTATAGGGAGAGGTTGTTTGAGCACAGGTTTAAGTTTCGCGTGCACGGGAAAAGCTGGAGTTTAGGGCCTTTGTAGTCTTTGTTTGGTTCTATGTAGTGTTTAGCGCCATCTCGGGAGATGCCCTTCTGACTGTTCCCTGCGTCTTTCACCTGTGGTCACTATACTATACATTCACCATTCTAAAGAGTTGATTATCAACTGAAGCACATAGAAAATCAAGATACACAGGGACAGCTGATTTTTTTCTTCACTTTATTCATTTTTCAGAACTCTTTATATATATATTTTGTTTGTTTTTGGTTAGAGTCTCACTCTGTCACCCAGGCTGAGTGCAGTGGCATGTTCACAGCCACCACAACTTTGACCTGCTGGGCTAAGACGATCCTTCTGCCTCAGTCTTCCAAGTGGCTGGAACCACAGGCCTGTGCCACCATGCCCAGCTAATTTTTTTTATTTATTGTAGAGATGAGGTCGCACCAGGTTGCTCAGGCTGGTCTTGAACCCATGAGCTCAGGCAATCGTCTCGCCTCCACCTCCCCAAGTGCTGGGTTTGATAAGTGTGAGCGACTGTGCCTAGCCAACGCTTTAAATTACTAATTGATAATTTTTTTTTTTTTTGGATATTATGGTTTAAGAAACATTCTCCTCACAAAATTTGAAATGGCTAAAATATGCCTTTAATACACCCTCCTAAAAGGAGAATTTCCAAATAGTACTTTTTCTTCAAAGTCTTATGACCTAAAAAAAAACAGCATTAAATAACACAAAAGTACTAAAGTAATCTGTGGTAATAGAGGTGAGAAGAGTTATAGCCTTGGGGAGGTACTAACTGTGAAGACACATGAGGAGCCCTCTGAGGATTTGGAAATGTTCTATTATTGGCTGGACATATTTGCTATGTGAAAACTCACAGAACAGTACACTTGAGATTCATGCACTTTACTAAATGTAAGTTACACCTCAATTTCAAAAATCTTGCCAGAAGTATAGTTCTTAAGGATTATTTTCTTTTCAAATTAAATGATAATACACCAATAAATTCTTTAAAAGATTATGATATCATTAAATCACAGATGGAATTATGATATAATCTAATTTCTATTGTTATGCCTTGTACTCTTGTTTAAGTTAAATAGTATTTGTACTATTTATTAAATTTTTATAAGTACTTTATGCTCAGAAAGTACAGTTGACCCTTGAACAACACAGAAGTTAAGGGCCCCAAGCCCCTGTGTAGTAAAAAATCCAAGTATAATTTTTGACTCCCTAAGAACCTATCAATAGCCTACTGTTGACTGGAAGCCTTACCAATAACATATACAGTCAATTAACACATATTTTGTGTATTATATGCTTCATATACTGTATTCTTATGATAAAGTAAGCTAAAAATAAAATATTAAGAAAATTATAACTAGGCATAGTGGTTCATGCCTGTAACCCCAACACTTTGGGAGACCAAGGCAGGAGGACTGCTTGAGTTCAGAGTTTGAGACCAGGCTGGGCAACATAACAAGAGCTCATCTCTACAAAAACAAAAAATTAGCTGAGTGTGGTGGTGCACACCTGTAGTTCCAGCTATTCAGGAAGCTGAGGCAGAAGGATTGCCTGAGCCCAGGAGGTCGAAGCTGTGATGAGCCGTGATTGTGCTGTGCCAGCATCTGTTATTTTTTGTCTTCTTTTTTTCTTTTTTGAGTTGGAGTCTCACTCTGTCACCCAGACTGGAGTGCAGTGGCCGCTCCCAGCCACCGCAGCCTCAACCTGCTGGGCTCCGGCGATCCTTCCGCCTCAGCCTTCCAAGTAGCCGGAATTACAGACATGCGTTATCACACCTGGCTGATTTTTTTTTTATTTATTGTAGAGATGAGGTCTCACTGCCCAGGTGGGTCTCGAACCCGCGGGCTCAGGCAATCCACTCACCTCAGCCTCCCAAAGGCGCGGGATTACAGGCTGAGCCACCGAGCCCGGCTCATTTTTTGTCTTCTTAATGATAGCCATTTTAACTGGTGTGAGATGATATCTCATCGTGGTTTTGATTTGCATTTCCCTGATGATTAGCGATGTTGAACATTTTTCATATAACTGATGGCCATGTGTTTGTCTTCTTTTGTGAAATTTCTAAAAATTAGGTTATTTGTATTTTTGGTATTGAGTTGTTTGAGTTCCTCGTGTATTCTGTCTTTTAATCCTTTGTAAAATGAATAGTTTGCACATATTTTCTTCCATTCTGTAGTTTATGTTTTCACTCTGTTGATTATTTCTTTTGCTATGAAGAAGATTTTTAGCTCCTGGGAATCTTATTTGTCAGTCTTTGCTTTTGTTGCCTATGCCTTTAAGGTGTTACCCCCCAAAAAATCTTTGCCTAGACCAAGGTCCTGTTTTCTCATAGTAGTTTCATAGCTTTACATTGAAGTCTTCTACTTCTTAGGGATCAGAGTCCTTCACTGCCTGCTGTTCAATTTCTGAAAAATCATTGTTTCACATATTTTGTTCATTTTGCAGTTATAGAGGGTTAATTAAATTCAGCTACTTACTGTTATTGTATTATGGCCAAGAGTAGACTTTCCTTTTACATCCTTAATTCCAAATATAAATTCATAGTCTCTATCAATGACCACAGTTAATTTTACTCAGAATTAGGTGAGCAAGAATCTTAGCCTTCAATTTATTACTCCCTCTACTATCTTCCCATTTTGATATAATCCAAGATTTTCTCTCCAAGCTATTAATTTTTATGGTCATTAGGTGATGCTAAAACTGAGATTTTTTTAATAAAGCTATATGAAATATTTGAGGTAAAATGTTAGCAAATCGAATTCATAGTGTATTGAAATAATAATGTTATATCTAAGTTCTACTAATTTTACTTATTTGTTTGCTATTTGCTCACAGCTCTTTTGGGGGGTTAGCTTACTGTTTCATGATTTTATTTTTTATTTTCAGTAGTACAATCCTGAGTAATCCCTTTACAACACATCCATGGGTCATAAGGTATACGTTCTAGAACACCCCCAAGTGTCTTCAATCTGAATTTTTTGTTTCTTATTTTTTTATTGTATTTATTTTATTTTATTTTATTTAAAAGATGTGGGGTATAATTCAGGATTAGCTATACAAGTGGACATCATACAGGTAAAATTTGGGTCTCCATTTGGTCCCCACTTGGCCTGGTTTGAGATCAGGTACTCTTATTGATGTTGTGTTGTCCCCCCCGCCCCGCTCCAGTAATAACCTGTAGTATTATGGTAAATGTTTAGGGTCTGCTTATGAGTGAAAACATGTGGTACTCTGTTCATTGTTTCTGTGATAAATCACTGAGTATTATTGACTTTAAATCCATCTAAGTTGCTGCGAAGTCCATATGTTTGTCCTTCTTTATGGCTTCAAAATATTCTGTTGTGTATATGCACCACATTTTTTTTAATCCAGTCTGGTTTTGATGGGAAGGACGGTTGGTTCCATGTTTTTGCTATTGTGAATAGTGCTGCAAAAAACATGCATGTGCAGATATCTTTTTTGTAGAATGCTTTGAGTTTCTCTGGGTATTTCCCAGTAGGGAGATTGCTGGGTCATATGGAAACACAATTTCTAGTTCTTTCAGGAATGGCCACACTGTCTTCCAAAGAGACTGCACTAGTTTGCATTCCCACCAGCAATGTAGAAGCATTCTCTTTTCTCCGCATCCTCGCCAGCATCACTTGTTTTTTTTTTTTATTTTATTAATGATGGCCATTTTTACTGGGGTTAGGTGGTATCTCAAAGTGGTTTTGATTTGCATTTCTCTGATGATGAGTGAGGTTGAGCACATTTTCATATGTCTGTTGGCTGCCCATATGTCTTCTTTTGAGAAGTGTCTATTCATGACTTTTGCCCACTTTTTAATAGGGCTGTTTGTATTTTTTCTTTCAGCACGTTTCAGTTCCTTGTAGATCCGGGAAGTTAGGCCTTTGTCAGATATATAGTTGGCAAATATTTTTTCCCATTCTGTGGGCTGTTTCTCCACTCTCTTGATGGTTTCTTTTGCTTGGCACTAGCTTTCAGTTTAATGAGACCTCGCTTATCTATCTTATCTCTTATGGCATAGACACCTGGGGTTGTGATCAGGAATTTGTTATCTATTCTGATTTCTATAAGAGTGTCTCCTGCATTTCCTAAGATTCTTATAGTTTGAGATTTTACATTTAGGTCTTTGATCCATTTAGAGCTGATTTTTGTGTATGATGATAGGTAGGGGTCCTGTTTCAATACTCTGCATGTGGTCAGTCAGTTTTCCCAGTACCATTTACTGAATAGGTTTTCTTCTCCCCAGTTGCTGGAGGATTTGTCAAAGATCAGTTGGTTGAGAAATTGAGGTTTTGCTTCCGGAATCTCTAACCTGTTCCATTGGTCCAAATGTCTGTTCTTGTGCCAATACCAAGCTGTTTTGATTATTGTAGCCTTATAGTAAAGTTGAAAGTCTGGAAATGTGATACCTCTTGCTTTGTTTCTTTTGATAAGGATTGTTTTGGCTATTCGTGGTTGTTTGTTTCCATATGAATTTCTGTATTATCATCTCCAGGTCTGAGAAGAATGATGTTGGAAACTTAATGGGTATTGCATTGAATCTGTAAATTGCCTTTAGTAGGATGGACATATTAACAATATTGATTATTCCTATCCACGAAAATGGAATGTTTTTCCATTTCTTTGTGTCTTCTTGGATTTCTTTGAGCAGTGTTTTGTAGTTTTTATTGTAAAGGTCTTTCACTTCTCTGGTTAGGAAGATGCCAAGGTATTTCATTTTCTTTGTAGCTATTATGAATGGGATTATGCTTTTTATTTGTTTCTCTGCCTGTTTATTGTTGGTGTATAAGAATGTGACTGTCTTTTGCACATTTATTTTGTACCCCGAGACTTTACCAAAGTCTTTTATCAGTGAAAGGATGTTTTTTGACAGATTCTCTTGGATTTTCAAGGTATAGGATCATATTATCAGTAAAGAGGGACAGCATAACTTCTTCCTTTCCTATTTGGATACCCCTGATTTCCTTCTCTTGTCTAATTACTCTTGCTAGGACTTCCAACACAATATTGAACAGGAGCAGTGAGAGTGAGCAGCCTTGTCTTGCTCCAGGTTTCAGGGGAAATGCTTCCAGTTTCTGTCCATTTAGCAATATGCTGACTGTGGGTTTATCATAGATGGTACTCACTATTTTGAGGTATGTTCCTTCTATGCCTGGGTGTTTGAGGGTTTTTATCAAGAAAGGATGCTGGATTTTATCAAAGGCTTTTTCTGTATCTAATGATATACTCATGTTGTTCTTATTTTTACATCCACTGATGTATTTCATTACATGTATGATCCTGAAGATGTTGAACCAGTCCTTCATCTCAGGGATGTAGTCTACTTAGTCATGGTGGATGATTTTTGAAATGTGTTGTTGGCTCTGATTTGCTAGAATCTTGTTAAGAATTTTTGCTTCTATGTTCATTAGGAATATTGGCCTATAGCTCTCTTTTTTGTTGGATGTTTACCTGGTTTGGGTATCAGTGTGATGTTAGCTTTGTAAAATGATTTTGGGAGAATTCTTTGTTTTTCAATTGCTTGGAATACTTTCAATAGGATTGGTAACAGCTCCTCCTAGTATGTTTTACAGAATTCTACTGGAAAGTCTTCTGGTCCAGGGCTTTGGGGGGGGTAGTTTTCTTATGGTGGAGTCAATTTACTGGCTTCTTACTGGTCTACTTAGTGTCTCAATGTCTTCTTGTTTCAACCTTGGGAGATTGTGTGATGTCAGAAAGTCCTCCATTTCATTTAGGTTATCAAGTTTGTTTCCATATATAATAATAATAATCTTTTGTATTTCTTTGGGGTCAGTTGTGATTTGATCTTTTGCATTTCTGATTGGGTTTATTTGGACTTTTTCTCTCTTTTCTTGGTCATTCTGACTAGGGGCCCATCAATCTTGTTTATTCTTTCAAAGAACCAGCTTTTTGTTGCATTGATTTTTTTCTATGATATTTTTGTCTTTGATGTTCCATTTTGCACTTTTACTTTGGTGATCTGGATTCTTCTGCTAATGTTAGTGTTTTGATGGTCCTGTCTTTCCAGCTCCCTTAGGTGATTTGTTAGGCTATTAACTTGTGATCTTTCCATTTTCTTGAGGTGTGTTTGTAGAGTTATAAATTCCCCTTTTAGAACTGTTTTCATGGAATCCCAGAGGTTTTGGTAAGATGTTTCTTAATTTTCGTCTGTTTCCAGGACTCTTATAATTTCTGTTTTGATTTCTAGATTGACCCTGTAATAGTTCAGCTTCATGGTGTTTAGTGCCCATGTCTTTGTGGGTTTTGAGGGAATTTTGTTGGTATTGTTATTTATTTTTATTCCACTGTGGTCTGAGAAGGTATTTTAATATTATGAAATATGTTTATGTTTGAACTGTGGCTGAGGATGTGATCCATCTTGGAGCACATTCCATGTGAGGCTGAGTAGAATATATATTCTGTGGCTGTTGTGTGAAGTGTTCTGTAGGTATCTATTAAGTCCATCTGGTCAAGTGTCAAGTTGGGATTCCAGATCTCTTTATTAGTTTTTTTGCCTCGATGATCTATCTAGGGTTGTTAGCTGGGGTTTTTAAGTTCCTAGCTATAATAGTATTAGAGTCAATTTTTTCTTTAAATTTTACTTAGTGGTTGCTTTATTAACACTGGTGCTCCTGTGTTGGGTGCATATATATTTAGGATGGATATTTCTTGTTGATGAATTGAACCTTTTATCATTATGTAGTGTCTTTTTGTATCTTTTAAAATTTTTGATAGCTTAAAGATTGTTTTGTCTGATATTAAACTTGTGACTCCTGCCTTCTTTTGTGATTCATTTGCCTGGAAATTCGTTTTCCATCTCTAACTTTGAGTCTGTGTGCTTCCCTTCTGGTGAGATGAGTTTCCTGGATGCAGCATATTGTTGGGTCATGGTTGGTTTTTTTTAAATCCAATTTGCCATTCTATGTCTTTGCAGTGGTGCATTTAGTCCATTCACATTCAGGCTGATTATTGAAATGTGATTGTTTATCCCCATCATGAGTTTCTTATAAAGTTTCTTCTTTGTCTGTTTGCTTTCAACTTTGGGGTTGATGTATGTGTGTGTTTTCAAGTTTGTAGTTGTGATGTATTCTCTGTTGATTCTGTGTTCTCCTGTTCTCTTGGGAAGTGCATGGTCATTCTTTTTCTTTCTTTCTTTTCTGCTTAATACCTTTGTAAGCATCTCCTGTAGAGCTGGTCTGGAAGCTGCATAATCTCTTGGAGATTGGATGTCTGGAAAGGATTTTAATTCTCCATCAATGATGAATCTGAGCTTAGCTCAGTAGGAAATTCTTGGTTTAAATTGTTTGTCTTTGAAGTCTTTGAATATTGGACTCCAGTCCCTCCTACCTTGCAGTATTTCTGCTGATACATCTGCTGCTTTTCTGACTGGTTTTCCCTGGTAGATAGTCTGACCTTTCTCTCTTGCTGCCTTTTGGATTTTTTCTTTTATACCTACTTGTATAGGTGAATTACTATGTGTCTAGGGGTTGGTCTTCTCATTTGATGTCCTGTGGAGGTTCTCTGTATCTCTTGTGTTTGGATGGTTATATCTCTCGTGAGATGGAGAAAGTTTTCTTGGATAACCTCCTGGAATACTTTTTCCAAGGTGTTCTCCTTTTCCCTTTCTTTTTCTGGGATACCAATGTTGAAAATCATAACCCTCATACCTCAGAATGTGACTGTATTTTAATATAGTCCCTTTAAAATGGTGATTAAGGTAGAAGCTGTTAGGGTGGGATCTAATCCAATCTGATTCATATCCTTATAGGAATAGGACATTTGGACACAGAGAGACAGCAAGATTTTGTGCACATAGGAGGTGGACCATCTACAAGCCAAGGAGAAAGACTTTAGAAGAAATAAAATCTGCTGATACCTTATACCTGAACTTCTAGCCTCTACAGCTGTGAGAAAATAAATTTCTATTGATTAAGCCACCCAGTCTATGGTTTTTTATTATGGCAGTCTTAGGAAACTAATACACTAGGCTTAAAGTTATTTTCCCTCATAATTCTGAAGATAGTTTACATTGTTCTTGATTTACAGAGTTATCACTGAGAATTATAATATAAAGTTGAGTTTTTAAAAATTTTTACGGGTAAAATTTTTTCCTTTTACATTTCAGGAACCGTTTGGGCTTTTCTCTTTATTCTTGGGTTTTGGAGTTATCACCAAAGTGTATATACCTGTGGGTATTTTTATATTCAAAATTCTCTGCACTGAATGGTCTCTCTCAGATCTTAGATGAGTGACTTTCTTTAATTCAGAGAACTCTCTATCCTTTCTTTAACTTTATCTCCTTTATTTTTATAATTTTATGAAGTTTCTATTAGATATATGTTGGGCATTCTTGATTTAACTTTCATGTCTCTTAACACTTTATATATTATATATCTTAGTTCTATGTTCTAGAAGATTGTCTTCAAGTTCCTCATATATAGTCATGCTTAATGATGAGAATATATTCTGAGAAATGCTTGGTTAGGCAATTTCATTGTTGAATAAATATCACAGGATGTACTCACACATGGTATAACCTATGACACATCTAGGCTGTATGGTATAGCTTATTGCTCCTAGGCTACAAACCTGTACAGCATGTTACTGTACTGAATACTGTAGGCAATTGTAACACAATGGAAAGTATTTGTATATTTAAACATATCTAAACATAGAAAAGATACAGTAAAAATATGCCTTAAAATGGTATAGGGCAATTATAGGACTGAAGCTTGCAGGACTAGAAGTTGCTCTGAATGAGTCAGTTAATAGTGAGTGAATATGAAGGCCTGGGACATTACTGTACACTACTGTAGACTTTATGAACACTGTGCTCTTAGGTTACCTTAAATTTATTTTTAAAATTTTATTTCTTCAATCGTAAATGAACTTTAGTATAACTTTTTTACTTTATAAACTTTTAATTTTTTAAAACAATTTTACTGTTTTATAATAACACAGCTTAAAACACAAACATCATATAACTATACAAACATATTTTCTTCCTGTGTGTTCTTATTGTCTAAGCTGTTTTCTATTTGTAATTTTTTTATTTTTAAACTTTTTTTTGTTAAAAAACTAAGATGTGAACACATCCATTAGCCTAGAATCAAGGTCAGAATCATTGATATCACTGTCTTCCACCTACACATTTGTCTCACTGGAAGATCTTCAGGGTCAATGAATGGAACTGTCATTGCCTAATAGAAATGACTTCTTCTGGAATACTTTCGTAAGGACATGACTGAGGTTGTTTTACAGCTAGCTTTTTTATAAGTAGAAAGAGTATACTCTGAAATAACAATACAAGTATAACATAGTAAATATCAGGCAATAGAAAATTTTCAGCTCCATTATAATCTTATGTAATCATTGTTGCATATGCAGTCTGTTGGTTAACCAAAATGTCATTATGTAGGGCATGATTGTAATTGATATCTATGTAGACTTTATGTTAATTTTAACAATATCATTAATTTAAAGAAATTTTCTTAAAGCTTTCTGTTTCATAACAATCTGTTATTGATTTGTTAATACGTAAATTATTTTATTCATGCAAATTTAAAACTGTAAAAATTGTTTCTGTAAATCAAGTTTCTGTTTCCTCTAAGATCACTAGTCCTATTTGTTCATTTTTATCCTTCTCTTTAGCACTGTGGTTATACACATGGCCTAGTGATATTTGGGATCAATTCAAATGGACAAATTAGAGACTACGAAGTAGATATCCTATGTGTACCTGTATTTATTTCTCTGTTTTTAAAAACTCAATTCCATCTGCTATTTTTTCCTTCTAGTAGTTCCTTTGTAATGAGCAGAATGTGTGTGTCCCCCTAAATTCATATATTGAAACTCTAATCCCAATGTGATGATATTTGAAGGTGGTATCTTTGGGAGTAATTAGGTTGTAAGGCTGGAGCCCTCATGAATGAGACTTATAAGAAGAGTCTAGAGAGTTAGCTAGCTCTCTTTTCTCCATGTGAGGGAGAAGCAAGAAGATGGTTCAGCAAAAAGACGGCCCTCTTTAAACCAGGAAGAGGACGCTCACCAAGCACCCAACCATGCTGGGACTTGGATCTCAGACTTCCAGTCTCCAAAACCGTGAGTAATAAATGTTTACCATTGAAACCACTCAGTTTATGGTAATTGTTATAGGATCTGAACTCAATCTGTATTTTAATCTTCTCCTCATTCTGAGCTGTGATTCTATATTGCCTCTATTCCTTCCTGATCAGAAAGCAGGTTGTTGCTGAGAGGGTTGAATTCCTTTTGGAGTTGGTAGTTCGTTATAGTTTTACATTCTCTGGCTCTGGGTGGCCCACATGGTATTTGACATCCCCCAGTGGCTGGTTGTTTAATTTTGTAAAACTAGAGTTTTCGTCTTCAGGGAAGTATTTCTGACATTATTTTTTAACTGAAGAAATCTTGTATTTCTAAAAATGTAGAGTTTTCTTTAAATAGATGCCTGATTGTTACATTTTGCTTGCTTCCTTCTGAAGCATTTTATTGCAAAAAAATTTCAAACATACTAAAGATAAAGAGAATAATATAATAAATCACAGTTAACTGACATATAGCTCTATAGATTACCAGTTTATAGCCAAGCAAGTTTTATCTATACACCCCACTTTATTTTGAAGCAAATTTCAGATATCATATCATTTTGCTCTAACTCATTTTTATTTACAGTGGTCATTAAATTTTTTATACAATTTTCAATACAATAGTATTTTTACTGATGAGGAAAATTAAAGCAAAAAAGAAATATCAACCAATGATTAAAGCAGACATATGATTCAAGAAGTTTGCAATTCATTCATTCAATGCATTTGTCATGCTAGTAGTCTCCTTAAACATTTTCTTCTGTTTCCTATGTACAGACAAGGAAAGTTTTTCAGGGAAAAACAAGAAACAAGGTGTAGAGCACTATTAGGAAGGTCACAAGTAAGTAAATAAACATATTGGGTTTTTTTATATCCACAAAAAATGCTTGAAGTGTGCACAATAAAATAATGAAAATGGTTCATTAGGGAAGAGGCATAGGGTGGATAGAAATGGGTGAACTAAGAATTTTAAATCTACACATGTTTATATTTTTATTTTTGAACTATGTGAGTATGCTTTAAAAATAAATAAAATCTATTCTTCTAATATGCTCTACTTTCATGCAAAAACTAGGAAATTCCTATGGTGAAGTCAGTTTAAAATTATAAGATAAACACCAAAACTGTTGCCAACTGGAAAAACAGCCATGTATTTTTTTTACAAGTTACCTTACTTTGACCTCATCTCTTTATGCAATAATCTTAATCCTTAAAATATGACTAAATGTTAAAAATATGTATGACTAGTCTCTCTTAGATCCCTTCTTCTCTTAGCTCGACAAACAGGGGTTTTAGTTTATAGTTTTGTTTGGCTTAGCTCAGCCAATTCTCTCAGTCTTTCCTACCAATCCTTCTGCAGAATCTACTGATGGTGATTCCCATACCTCATCTATGCTTCCATTTAAGTATTTTCTTTTCTCTAAAGAGGAGTATGTCTGGAAAGGATGGAATTCAGCCAAAGGGAATCCCAGGGGTCTTGTGCACTCTTCTTCTCAGCTCACAACTTAATTGATGCACATTTCACAAGGATAGTCTGGCGTTTGGAGTAGTTTAGTCCACATGCCATTTACTAAGCACCCAATATGTGCCAGGCACTGTGATTGGTGCTAGAAATACAGATGTGAAAATATTCCTACCTTAGGAATTCAGAATCTAGCAGGGGATACAAACATGAAAGCAAAGTTATAATAAAGTGGGTTAATATTGAGATTAAGATCAGTAGAAGCTGCCATGGCTCAGATCAGAGAGTTGGTAGGCTGGCGGAACTGAGGGCAGGGGTAGGGGTAAGCTTCTTAGAAGAACTGATATGCACTAGAGTAAACTGAGTCCTATAATATGAACAATGGGTGGTCAAGACTTTAGTAAGGAGAATGAACACAAGCAGAAAAATGTGAACAATGGTCTAGAATTCTAAATCATTCTTTGAGTGTGTGGAATCATATATATTATCACTAGGGGCTAAAGTACAAGGCTGAGAGATGCAGTAGAAGAAGCTGGAGATGATGCAGGAAGTTCATCTTATCTTATCATTCCCTTGAGGCTTCCATCATCTCCTAACCCAGAAGCCAAGGGAGGGATTCCCATTATCCTGTGTAGTACTCAGAGAGAAGATACAATATATGTGTTGTTTGGGATATAAATATTTCTCCTGAGTACCATTCAAGAGAAAGGTGGATGATGGCCATAGCCTTCCGCAATTGGTCAGACTCCATCCTTTTCTTCATTTTTGTTGTTAGTGCTTCTTAACTTTTGCAATGACCTGGCTCTACAGACAAATGCAGAAATATTCCCAGTCACCTTTTGTTGAATGAAATGTCAGCCTTTTGGGGTTAGATTTATCAAATACAGAGTCTGGGAAATTTCCATTGCAAATTTCCCCTGGGTCTTTTAGGAATTCGCTCTCTCTCTCTCTCTCTCTCTCTCTCTCTCTCTCTCTCTCTCTGGTCTTATTTTCTCACTATCTGGTTATCTTTTCTCCAGAAAGCACTGCTGCTAGCTGTACTCCTGATGTTTAAGTCAATCCTCATTTGATGGAATCTCTACTGAAAACTAAAATTATGCGTGAAGGATTCTAACCTTCAGTTGAGAAATTGATTAGAAACCAATGATTTCTTTGGTATTCTCCTTCCCTGTACTCAGGTTCATGCCAGGAAGCAGGGAGAATGAGTTTTTTGTACAAAAAAACTATTAGCAAAAAAGTGAAGACATGGCTTTAAATGAAATTTTCCAACCACTAGAGATGGAACTAACTATAGGTAAGTGGGTTGATTCTTTTCAAAGATAAACCCCTCCATATGCATCCCTTGTCTTGCTTTCCAACCCCGTGTTGTTCTTGTAGTGACATATCTTAGAGCATTGTGAGGTAATTGTCTTTTACTTGAATTGTGCCTGTTGAACCTTAACACAGAGCTCACACTGCAGGAGATATACTTTCTACAGGGAGGGAAAGGATAGACCCTGATGGCCAACTTTCTCATGGCCATAAGAAGGGACAGCATGACCCAGTTTCTTTGGGATCAAATTTCCTTTCTCACAAGGCAGAAAAACAGCATTTGAGGAAACATACCAAGGAGGAGAGTCCAAGAGAAGAAACAAGTTATCTTCTTGTTTTCCCAAGTGCTTTGCCCATTCTCCACAACTCCAAGGATGCTAAACTATTGTCAACCTCACAGTACACCTTGTGGAGCAGAACCTTGAATCACAAAAAGGGAAACAGAATTTTTTCAGGGTTAGCTTCACCCTCATGGAGACATCAAGGGCATTCAGGGGTAGGTAGGAGGAATGCCTTCCACCTTTAGGGTTGGGATTCATCTTCCTGTCACTGAAGATATAGTTTAGTTTCCATTCAGAGGAATGTTTTCCCCAGAAGAACAGAAGTTTCAGAAAGAGTCTCATCACATTACATTCCTCCCCTTACGGTCTTTGCTATGTTTATTTACTGTCCTTTTCCATTGAAGACCTTCCCTTCTCTCCTATCAATTGCATATTCGTTTTCTAGTATTTATTTCAGTCATCACCTTTCTTCAGAGTACTATTTGTCTCTCTAAGTCTCAGTTTGGTTCCCTTTTTATAAGTCCCCATTGGTACCCTATACTCACCTGCAACATTCCACCTGCCACATACCTTATATTTTCTGTCATTTTCACTAGGTGATGAGCTGCATGAGGGTATGGACAAGATTTACTATCGCTGAATCACCAAGTACAGCAGCATCCGGTACATAACAAATACAGAGCAAAAGTTGAATGACTATACTAACAATAAGGCTGTTTCTACAGAACCTGAACAGAGGAAAGATTCTGAATGAATCCCTAGTGAGAAAGACCACAGAACTGTTTTAACCTAGACAGAAGGTACAAAAATTTTTCTGCTCACAGCTGTGGGACACACAGTTGAGAAATTGTAAGTAAGGAACCTAATGCTTGCTGATAACAAGGACTGTTAGGGTATGCTAGATAATAATTGGGCCAACAGAGAACCAAGAGCCTTAAGATCAATTCTTAAACTTTGCATGACTAAAGGGGAGCATTTTTTAAAATGTTTTTTATAACAAGGCTTCAGAATATCATTGATTTGCTTTTTCTACCTGGCAGTGGTCTTCAGAACTAGAAGGATTTGAATCAAAGAGTAAGAACTTCATTTCTGAAATCATTAATAATCACAACCAGGAATTCATAATTCTCTGACAAATCATCTAATAGAGATCAAGTTTGTAAAAGGGCCTTGAATTGATAGTTCAGTAGGATAAATATCATGGACTGAAAAAAGAACTTATTTCCAAGAAAACTTACCTTGAAGCTGACACTAAATTAGTAGGTGTGGGTAATTGACTGACTGATTGAATGATTCAATGTCATTTATTCCTATTCTCCTTATTTCACATGGCACAACTTGCTTTAGAAATGAAAGAACTTTGTGGCACCCTGAGTTCAGTTAGATCCTTGGGTTGCTGGGAAAATTCTCCATGAAAAAGGTAATTTCATAGAATAGACATACTAACGGCCTAGATTCCTATGACTTATTGTATAGTTGGACAAAGTGCAAACTGGTAGTCTTCCAAGGGTAGTGGCAAGCCAAACCTAGATTCTGGTGTCCTAACTTATAGCCTAGGACTTTATCTGCCACGTCATTTGTCTGTTAAGTGCTGGAAACTCTTTGAAATTCTTTGCACTTTTATTTCATTTGCTCCTTACAGCATTTTACAGTTGAGGAGCACGAAGAGGTCAAGTAACTTTGCCAAGGCAACTCAGCCAGTAAGTGGTAATGCAGAAATGTAAAGCTAGGCAGTCTCCTCAAGTTCTGATCTTGGCTGAATGGCAGTAATATTCTTCACAGAATCCTTTTTTGTATGTATTTTTGTCTAACTCAGATGCTCAGTGATGTTGTTGGTTATGATAAAAGGTATCATCATTAAGATCTGAGAATAGGAGCTGTGAAGATGGAGGTTCCTGGTATTTTCTTATTGACGTTTTAGCTACCTTTCACAGAAAATCTTCCAGCTATAAACTCAATCAGATAATGACCTCTGGTGCTTTAAACCTCTTTCTTTTTTATTTTTATTTTTTGAGTTGCTGTCTCACTGTGTTGCCTAGGCTGGAGTGCAGTGGCACACTCACGACCACCCCAGCGTCGACCTGCTGGGATCCTTCCGCCTCAGCCTTCCAAGTAGCTGGAACTACAGGCACGTGCTAGTACACTTGGCTAATTTTTTATTTATTGTAGAGACGAGGTCTCACCAAGTTGCCCCGGCTGGTCTCGAACTCGAGGGCTCTGGCGATCCACTTGCCTTGGCCTCCCAATTGCTGGGATTACAGGCTCAGGCTGAGCCACCAAGCCTGGCCGGTGCTTTAAATCTTAACAGGATCTGTGGTTGGAAAAAGTGGGGATATGGTAAAATAAGTTTCAGAATTGTTAAGAAGAAAGCCTGCTCTGACCAGGATCATGTTGTTATCGTCACACAGGTGAAAAAAGATGATGGCTTCTGATGGGAACCAGAGTAGTGGTGCAACAGAGTTTGTCCTGGCAGGGTTTCCCAATCTCAACGGCACCAGAGTGGAACTGCTTTCCGTGTTTATTCTCATTTATCTCCTGACTCTGACAGGCAATGTGTTGATTGTGGGAGTGGTAAGAGCTGACATTCGCCTACAGACCCCCATGTACTTCTTTCTGGGTAACCTGTCCTGCCTAGAGATTCTGCTCACATCTGTCATCATTCCCAAGATGCTGAGCAATTTTCTCTCAAGGCAACACACTATTTCCTTTGCTGCATGTATTGCCCAATTCTATTTCTACTTCGTTCTTGGGGCCTCTGAGTTCCTACTGTTGGCTGTCATGTCTGTGGATCGCTACCTGGCCATCTGTCATCCTCTGCGCTACCCCTTGCTCATGAGCGGGGCTATGTGCTTCCGTGTGGCCTTGGCCTGCTGGGTGGGGGGGTTTGTCCCTGTGCTTGGTCCTACGGTGGCTGTGGCTTTGCTCCCTTTCTGTAAGCAGGGTGCTGTGGTGCGGCACTTCTTCTGTGACAGTGGTCCACTGCTGCACCTGGCATGTACCAACACCAAAAAGCTGGAGGAGACCGACTTTGTCCTGGCATCTCTTGTCATTGTAACCTCACTGATGATTACCGCTACGTCCTATGGCCACATAGTCCTGGCTGTCCTGCGCATGCCCTCTGCTTCAGGCCGTCAGAAGGCCTTTTCTACCTGTACCTCCCACTTGATGGTGGTGACCCTCTTCTATGGAAGTGCTATTTTTCTCTATGTGCGGCCATCACAGAGTGGCTCTGTGGACAATAACTGGGCGGTGACAGTAGTAACAACATTTGTGACACCACTGCTGAATCCATTCATCTATGCCTTGCGCAATGAGCAGGTCAAGGAAGCTTTGAAGGACATGTTTAGAAAGGTGGTGGCAGACTTTCTCCTTGATAAGCACCTTAGTAAGAAAACAGTAAGGTGAAAGTGAAGAGAATCAGTGTCTTAAGTCCAAACATTCTTATTACCATTCCCCTTCCCGTGATCCTCAACACAAAAAGACTGAATTCTGGAATAAACCCCAAAGTCACAAGTCCACTCTTCTTCTCTTTCAGACAAATTTATTTGATTCTAGATCATACCTAATAGTGGTTCATATTATTACTGATATATCATGATCAGCATCCTCATCCCTTCATAAGACCTTGACCTTCCAATCTGTGAGTCTTAACCTGAGGATCCCTGGTCATCTAGGAAATCTAAGGATGGGTTTTAGAAAATGTATAAGTTCCACGGGTATCTAAATTTCATGCATTTGTCTGGGAAGAGGATCTATAGCTTTAATTCAACATTTAGATATGTATATGACCTCTTCTCAAAAGTGAAAAATTAAAAGTCCCAGTAGAGCTTTCCAATTGTTCATAAAAATCAAGATTTTAAAGAAAAACTTCCTTATAATCATATAAAGACTAAAAATAAATAGATGATCTATATTTTTGTCTACACTTTTGAGAAAAATTACATTTACTGTTTGATGGAAAAGTGGTAAAGCAAATTTAATAAAGGAATTTAATCACTTCTCTTTGGTAATTTCAAGTGCCTTCGGAAAAGTGGAGCAATGAAGAATTTTATGAATAATAGCATTTAATGTGTTTTTCTAATTTGCACTTTATTACAAAATTGAATCAAAGACATCTCCACTCATTTTGTCACTGGATTATGTTTCTTTCATTTCTTCATCTTTTTACATTCTCATATTTGTTGTCTTAAATCTTTTGTTTTTCGTTAAATTGGAATTGGGATGAGGAGCTTCAATATCAAAGAGTTAAGAATGCCACCTGTTGTGGTACCTACCAAGAACTACCTTTTGTGGTAAATGTTATCTACTTCATCAGATATTTGAAAAAGGAATGGGGATTCCTGTTTGTGATACCCTTGGAAATCTTGGGGGCAAAAATTCATTCACTTATCTATTCATTCATTCAACAAAGATCCATTAAGCAACTTTGTAGGATATTATGACAAAATAATATATGCTAAGATGATCAAGAGTAAATGATTTCTAACCTCAAGCAGCATAAACATTAGAGGGCAGGACTAAAGGACAAATAATAATTTAAGGGAATGGAGATGATAAGGGGGTTTACAAGAAGTTGTGTGAAACTTGATTTACTCTTCCTAGCATATTCTTTTGTTAGAGAAGTTTTCACAGAGCCCATCATTTATTAAACAGGAATTAATGCCATGTAGAAGTGTGTTTGTATACATAGTTCCTATGTACAAATACAATACAAAAAACATAAATAAATATCAAAGTATGAACAGCATACTAAACTCAAAATGTGCTGCAAATCTGGCAAACAGCAGTAGCATTGAAAAAGACATAAAAATTCAGTCAGCATAGAAAATAATAATGCTTTCATCTGGTTCTATTAGAAATGCACACACACACCAAATATTTTTATTCCAAAAAATGTCTTAGTACTAAAAGAATAAAAAGAATGATCATTAATTTTAGAAAGAAGAAGAATTCTTCTGGAGAGATCAATAAGTGTTTCCAAGAGAAAATGAAGCATTGCCTTAAAAACGACCTAGTTTCACGGAACATAAAAACTTATCCTAGCCACTGACCAAAGAGAGAAATTCATGTAACAATTTGTAGCATTTTTGAAAGTAATCACCCCCATATTATGGCAATAAAACATGTTAAATCATACATTTTCAAAATAGATATTTTCTATTTTATTCTGAAAAATTAGACCAAATTTAATTCAATAAAAATTCAAAATAGATATTTTCTGTTTTATTCTCTGAAATTAGACTCAATTTAATTCAATAAAAATTTATAGACTACCATGTCATGGGCAGTAAGTTGGGATGCAGAAGTCTAAATGTATGGTTCCTGCCATCAAGGAATTCACAGACTTGTGTGGGGCATATGTGTATGGTGGGGGTGTGTATGAAAAACCGTGGAGCAAAATGTAATAACAATTGTAAAATTTAAAAGCGACTCTAATAATATGACATTTCTCTACATAAGAGAAAATATTGGATAATTGAATGTAATTAGGAATAGAAATATCACAATAAAAACTATACCAAGGAGTGAAATTTAAAAATATGTACTTTGTAACATGTCTGAGAGAATAAATTTCTATTCATTTTAAAGAAGATAAATGTGTATAAATTTACTTAATGGGTTGGTCAGTATACCCTGGACATAGGGGAAAATTAATACAAAAATAAATATTTCACTTTGCCAAGGTTAAGGTAGAACTGTTGAAGTATTTAATAGTCGACTTAATATTAATATTTAATGAATTAGCTATTCCCCTAATATAAAGTATATGTTGCTCTGATAGTACATTGACTAAACAAGTTAGTAAGTAGAGTCAATAGGAAAGCCACATGTACTTTCTTGAATTTCTATAAAGATACCCTAACAAATGCCTTTATCCAAACTAAAATAAACTTGCCTGAAATTTTGTTAAGCCCAAAAAAGGTCACTCATGTAACTAGGAGCTGTGTTACCTCAATGGTATGATGATATTTGTAGATTGTGTATGTGTACGTGTGTATAACAGGGATACAAACTTGTGTGTGCATAAAATTGTGATTAAATAAAAATCCACTGTTGATTGACATTTATTTCTAAGTTTTCCTAAGATCTTACCTTCATTGTTTGCTTTAAGATAAACAAATGTGGGCAAACCCTTCGGGCCCCCTCCCACTGTGGGAGCTTTTCTGTCAATAAATTCTGCTTTCTAAAAAAAAAAAAAGATACACAAATATGCATCTTAAATGTGTGTTTTGCCCTAAGACAGAAATACTTAACTTAGAACAAATTTCTGTTTGTACAACTTCACATATAAAGTTCTTCAGTAACTACAATGATGCTAAATCCAGCAAGTATATTTTACTCTTCATCCTAATCTCAGCAGCATTTGGCACAACAGATCTCAGAAAAATATTGTGGTTTTTGAATACTCATGTTTTTTGGCTTCCCTGGGACTACCCTTGCTTGATTTTCTTTCATTTGCAGTTGCTCTTTTTTTGTTTTGTTTTTCTTTTGCAAATGTATCCTTTTCAATAAAGTTATTAGATATTAGAGCTTCTCAAAGCATCATCCCAAGGGATCTTCTGTCTTTTATACACACCACAGTTTTAATAACTATATACTGATTACTGTCAAATTTATATCTCCAGGTCTAATCCCTGAGTTCCAGAATCATATATGTGATTGCCTACACAAACACCTCTATGGAGGCGTCTCAAACTTCACATGGTCAAGACTGAACTCATCATTTTCTTACTCCTTCCCTCCAACCTTGGCCGTCTTTCATTTTCTCTATCTCAGTAAATGCAATGGATCATTAACCTTTACATAAAACAGTAAACTAAGAATTTGACCTATCCATTCTTATATCCAATCCACCACCCAGACCCGCCCTCACTAAATAACTCTCAAATTCATCCATTTCTCTTAATTTCCAATGCAACTTGATTCATCTTTTTTAGATCAATATTTGGTTATGTTACAATTAACTACCCTAACACTGACCACGTAAATATTTCCAATGGTATCCCATGATGTTAAGATAAATTCAAAGGTTTAATTATAATTTATAAAGTTGCGCATGTTCTATTTCCTGGCTACCTCTTGAGTATTTCTTATGACACACTGTTTACCACAGCATCCTTATGCTTTACATTCCTTGTAGGTTGGCCCTCATTAACTCATCTCTCCTATCAGGAATGCATTTACACATCCTCTTTCTTCTTCAGAGGTTTAGATATCTTCTCAAGCACTATACCCTCCGCACATTTTCCATATCCTCCACTTAAGTTCAGATCAGATTTCTCTGTTACAACTTTCTTGGGAATTGCACTACTTTGCTCTGGAGCAGTTACCTCAAGTTTTTATTACATTATTGTCTGTGTATTTTCACCTTCTTTACTCTAAACTACATGACAATAGAAAGAATATATTTTTATGTCACCACCGTGGTCCAATGGTTAACAGGGTGCCTACCACATAGTAAGCACCCAAACATCACTTGCTGATGAAAAGAATGTAGAACACAAGGGATACATCAATGTTGACTATGGGTTTAAAGAAGGCTCCAGAAAAGGCTCTCACTTGTGCTAGATCTAATGGGGCATTTCAGCAGGTGAGAAAAGGGCTTGCTAACCAGAAGGAATATATAGGACTGAGACATGGAAGTATAAAAATCCATAGTGGTTTACAGCCTGATTGGTTGGATAATAGGAGGCACAGAAGAAGAGGCAGAAAATGAGACAAGAAAGAAAGTCTGGTATCCAGTTGGAAAAGACATCGAAACTTACTCTGTAGACCTGAGGAACTGGGAAAAAAATTGACAACCATGACATGATCAAATTTATGCTTTTAAAATAAACTCCAGTGGCAGTGCAGAGAAAAAATAGGAGTGATAGAGACTGAAAAGGGTCAATTAAGATGCAATTGTAGTGGTTAGGGTGAGCAATAATAAAGGCCTGCATTAGGGCATTCAAAATCATGAAAGTAAGAGGGAATCTTGCTTTTCCAGCCATATGGTCATGTTAAATATCCTGAAAAACGTTCCATACAAAACATATTAGAATATTATTATAAAAACTCTTTTAAAAAGTTAACTAAGCTTTCCAGAAAGTGCAGGCTATTCCCAGAAATCATAAATTATGAGAAAGCTGAAAATAAAAATGTAACTCAAATATCTAGAATAAACTTTACACATAGAAGGGGCCCCCAAAATATTTTTTCTTGAACATACACTCATAATCCAAAATGACAACATATACAAGGAACTTCAGCAAAAATTTTTTTTAATTGTGCATCAAAGATATGATCAAAAAGATTTTTTAAAATCCCACAGAATGGTTAGGCACAGTGGCTCAGATCTCTAATCCCAGTACTTCGGGAGACCAAGGCAGGAGGATCACTAGTTCCCAGACAAGTCTTGGCAACATAGCAAGACCTCATCTCTACAAAAAAGAAAGAAAGAAAAGAAAAAAATATAACAACATGGGTGTGGTGATGTGTGTCTGTAGTCCTAGTTACCCGGGAGGCTGAGGCGGGAGAATCACTTCAGCCCAGAAGTTCAAGGCTGTAGTGAGCCATGATTGTGCCACTGCACTCCAGTCTGGGCAACAGAGTGAGATCCTGACCAAAGAATAAGAAGAAGAAGAAGAATCCCACAGAATGGCTGAAAATATTTACAAACCATATGTCTGATAAGAAACTTGTATCTAAAATGTGCTCTGCCCAATAGTACAAAGAAATAACCTAATTTTAAAATGGCCAAAGGATTTGAATAGACATTTCTCCAGAAAAGATTTACAAATAGGCAATTAGCACATGAAAAGATGTTCACATCACTAGTCATCAGAGAAATGCAAGTCAAACCACAGTGAGATACAACTTCACAGTAATATACAACTACTGGAATGACTATAATTAAAAAGACAAATAATAACAACTATTGATGAAGATGTGGAGAAACTGGAACCCTTATACTCTCTGGTAAGAATGTAAATAGTGCAGCTGCTTTACAAACAGTTTGGCGGTTCCATAAAAGTTTAAACACAGAGCTGCCATATGACTCATAAATTTCATTTCTAGAAATATACCTAAGAGAAATGAAAACTTTTATGTCTGCACAAAACTTGTACATAGTGTTCATAGCAGCATCATTTATGATGCCAAAAAGAGAAGACAACCCAAATGTTCCTCAACTGATGAATGAATAAATCAAGGTGGTATAGTTGGACAACATAGTATCATTCAGCAGTAAAAAGAATGAAGTACTGACACATGCCACAAAATGGATGAACCTTGAAAACGTTATGCTAAGTGAGAGTAGTGAATCACAGAAGGCCATATATTGTATGACTCCACTTATAAGAAATATCAAAAATAGGAAAATCTATAGAGAGAGAAAATAGATTCGCGGTTGCCCAGGACTATGGGGGAGGGTTGGAAGGAAATGGGGAGTGACTTTTAATGGATATAGAGTATCTTTTTAGGGTAATGAAAATGTTCTAAAATTGATTTTGGTGATGACTGTACAACTCTGAAAATTTACTAAAAACCATTCAAATGTACGATTTTTGTCCTGTGATTATTTCCTGACATCTATTTCTCCACCCTTGTCATATCCCCTCTCCATTCTGCTTTCTGTTGGCCAAGATTATAGCTAACTAATCTGCCAAACTAGATCCCTACAGAGAGAAAGCAATGAGGGTGGGTTTTTCACCTATCTCTGCTTGGAAGTCACACATTTAAAAAATTATTTTTATTTTAGAGTCAAAAGGTACATATGCAGGTTTGTTACATGTGTACATTGCACGATGGTGAGGTTTGGGCTTCTACTGAGCTTATCACCCATGTGGTGAGCATGGTACCCAATGAGTGGTTTTTCAACCCTTCCTTCCTTCCTTCCTCCCTCATCCCTTTAGGAGTCCCAGTGTCTGTTGTTCCCGTCCTTATGTCTATGAGTACTCAGTGTTTAGCTTCTACTTCAAATGTACACTTTAAATGAGTAAATTATATCAGCAAAGCTGCTGTATTTAAACATACACACACACACGTACACACACACACATACAAGGAGTCACTCCTCTAAAAGCAAGAGTCAACAGATTAAAAAAAACAGACCTCAAACATTAAGTACTTCGGCTGACATGACTATTAGATACAGATTATAAGTTAAGGTTGTTAAGGTTGTTAAAAATGTTCAAAGAAATAAAAGAAAAATCAATAGTATAATAAACAAAAATGATTAAATAAAAATACATAAGCAGTTTTCAAAAAGAAACAATGGAAAGTCTAGAATGAAAAATATTACCATTGAAATTAAAGACTCAATATCTTACACTGAAGATAAGAGAGGCAAAAAAATATTTAGTAAACCGTAAGTAGATCTTGTGAAATCATACAGAATAGCACAGAAAGAAAAAGACATAAGAATCATGTTAAATAAGCTAAGAGAGGTTCTCTAGTACAAGTTTCCTAAAGAGAATAGATCAAGTGATGACTTTGTATTGTGTCAACTTATGTAAGCTGGAATCACATTTCTCAGAATTTTTTTATGTAGATCTGTATTTTCCATATGGATCTGTACAGAGAAATCTGTGGTGAGATTTGGAGGGTAAAAATATAACAGCAGCCACTGTGCTCTGAGGACTGGTCCACGTACCAGGCTCTGCTGCAGCTAGTACTTAACCATCGCTAGTCTGCTCGCTCACTTGTCAGCGGCATAGAGCTGGAGCTGGGCCCACAACTCCTCCAGCTCCCCCAACTCCTGGGCCAAGTACACAGCTAGGTTCATGATGAAGGATGCCAGCTTCCCCTGCAGGTCATCCACATCAACAAAACTGGAGGCAGGGAGAGAAAGGTGGAGATTCCTGTTTGCCTTTTTGGTCCCAGTTTGTCTTTGTGAATTTCATGGTTCCAGTTTGCACTTCTCACGTCACATTCAACTGTCCTTCCCAACTTCTCACACTGCTGAGCTACAGAGACCTCAGAACCAACACCTGTTATAAAGGCAAGAACCTAACATAGAATTCCTCACTAGATCCCACAATTATGAAAGAGCTAATTCCTATAATAAATCTCTAGTCACTATTACCACAGTGGTTCCACTTCTTTGATTGAATCCTAACTCATACACTTCCTCTTGCAATAATAAACTGTACCATTTTCTCTGTGTGCCCGTTAGACTGCAAATCCCTTGAAGACAGTCACTCTGGAATTTGTTGCCCTGATACCCAGAAGAGTGCCTGGTAATTTGAACATAACAAAGTCTTAGCACACTGTTGTTTTCTGCAGTCATGAATGACATAAGGGACATGAAAAAGAATGTTAAATAGCCATGCTCACTGGTGATTTGCTGGAGATACTTTTGCATTATTCAAGTGAGAGGTCTTGCTGACAATAGCGTAGAGTACTAAAGTCCCACATTGGCATAGAAGTGCCATAGTTTTGACTCAAAAGTGAGGAGGACACGGTACAACAGCTCTAGTTGAGATTGTATGGACCCTAGCTCTACTGGCTGAGTTCCTGAGTGGTACCTGGGGCAGATTCCCATTCCAGGAAAACTGTGTCTTTGTGAAACTCTGTGTATGAATGTCTCCCTTGGGTCCCCCTTTTTTCTACATAGCAGATATCTGAAACATTTTAAGATCTGATACCCAGAAGAGTGCCTGTTAATTTGGAACATAACAAAGTCTTAGCACACTGCTGTTTACACAGAATACTGAAAAGTCTAAGAACCTTGGTATACATTAAGATTTTCTGGGACCCAGACTTCTCTGAGAGCCTAAAACTCACCAGTCAATGAGGATGAGCTGTTGGTTTTCGGCCCCAAGGATCAACAAAATCACTTGTCAGAAATAATAGCAGTAAAACATGATGAGCGCAGAATCTGGTGCTACTCCACTCAGGCAGCACTCAGAAGGTCACATCCCAACCCCTGCCACTACAGACAAACAGTGCCTGCTGTATCTTCAGCCAGATGCTCCTTTTCTGGGTCCCAATGGGCATGGTTTTCTGAAACGTCCATTCCTCTCCCACCTAAGATCATCTGAAACCTATTTCTGCTTTTCAAGATTAACATTCCTTTTTTGACCTCCTTCCTCAAGCCAAGAGCTCTTCCCCTTAAATTTAAACCTTTGTGCATATATTTGCTCAAGTGCTGCTGAGTTCTGTCTTGCTTGTAGAGCCCAGTCAATATTTCTACCTCTTATCATGGTAAAGGAAGGAGTAGTGGTATCACTTTCATCTATGCTAGCCATAAAAGCCCCTAGGAGATTGACGTTATTTGGAAACTGCCAGGGGAGAGGAAGAGGGCAGGATTGGCAGTAGTGGGAAACTGCCAGGGCAGCAGGCACACCTCATCAACAAGAGTATCTGCATAACAAACATTTGTATACTTAACTATGAATTGTACCCCACATCTTCAAAATAATTTAAAAAAATAAAAATAAACCCTAGGAGTCAGAACACCATATCCAGGTCAAAGAGCATACCTTTGGTAATCCAACCTACCTTTACCCAGACTTCAGGGCAAAAAGAAAGCATTCACTAAATAATCATGGAGCTACCCTAAGATCTCTGAGCCTGTGAAGTTCTCCCTTTCACAGCCAGGCTCCTGGAAAGAATCATTTGCCTATAGGGCCACACCTTCTCCTCATTCTTCCCAGCTCTGTCATCTCTAAACTTTCTGCTTCAAATGCTGATAAAGATTGCCAGCAGGCCCTGAGTAGCTAAATCAATCATCAGAGCAAGTGATTATCGTGACTTCCTTCTCCAGTTCCTTCACCCACTGCCATTCTATTCTCAACTTTTTAAACACCGGTGATCACCAGGGCCTTGTCCTAAATTCCCTCTGTATGAATGCTCTTCCCGATGGGTTCTTGCCCAAACCAGTGTTAAACAACACCCCATTTTTAACAATTCCTAAACATTCGTTCTTCACTTTAGATCTTTCTCCTGAACCCCGGAACTTTATGTCCAACTTTCTACTGGGCATTCCCGTGGCAGTCGTTCAGCAAACACAAAATTCCAACCAAACATATCATCTTTCCGACCTGCCAACTACCCCAGAATCTTGGCAGATTTTTCCCTCTCTCTTCTTTCCCTCCAGTCACCAACCAAAAAACACTTTATTCACCTCTAAAGACATAACTCTTCCGAGAGGAACCTTGGAAAAGACAAATATGATTGGGCCAAACAGAAGTCTTGTCAAAGATTCCTTGTGTACAAGCAATTTAGAAAAATCAGGGAAGCATGAAAGGCCTGTCATTCTAGCACCTCATCATGTGGGCGACTTTTACAAACTGGAATCTAACCACGCTCAAGGATTACAGGTAGAAACCAAACAGTGCACCCCGTTTGTTTTCCAAGTGAGCAATCAAAGAACACTAAAGGGTCTCGTGGACTCTTGCCAGAAATGATAGGACGACTATCACTATGTTCCACTGAGGTTTGGAAAATAGCAACTGAAAATAATTCAATTGCGCTCTCTTTGAACGGAATGGATGTCTGTGCCCTCTCCGTCCTAAGGTTCCCAGGGCTGCGGTTTTGCATTCCAACGACTCTCCGAGTACCAAGAGCGCAACCGCGCGCTGCAGACCAGGCGCGAGGGCCAGGGCAGGGGCTAGACTCCGCATACCGCGGCTGGGTCACAGGGGGGCCCGGGCCTCAGGAAGCGGGTCTGTCCCGGCATTGTGACCCCAACACACTTCCAAGTAGCAAACTTTTCCATGCGAAGTGCCCTAGTGAGAAGTATACTCGTTTGTTCCACCCTAAGTACTAAGAACTGCCTGAGCACGCTAATCCTCACAAAAGCGCCTATCGGAGCCCGACTGGGGACCCCGATCTGCGACGAAGCCCCTGGTCCCTGGTAGCATCTGCGTTGTTCCTGAATCTTTCGACAGAAGCAGCCAGTTTGCTCAACATGTTCATCCCGAAACTGGTCGAGGTTGAAAGGGGCTTCAACCTAGGAGGACCTAGCATGGTGGCGATTGCATCTTTGGGCGACTTAGTCAGTGTCTATAGAGGGTTTTAAAAAAAGGGCAATGGGGCTCGTCCGGGATTTGAACCCGGGACCTCTCGCACCCAAAGCGAGAATCATACCACTAGACCAACGAGCCAAAACTAGTGGGGAATGTTTCTCTAAGAATGTGTACTTATTTCATTCGTTGTAGCACATTTGAATGGCTTTGATTTTTTTTCTTAAGTCCAGTGGTTTGGTTTGTTTTTTTTCCAGACCCCAGGAGAGTCAGCGTGAGGATTCAGAAGGATCTGAGTTGCAGCGATCCAAAGGTAGAAATAGTCATGTCAGGATTCAGGCTGAGCTGTGAGTCGATCTGGGGACCTAGAGAGTCTGAGTATCCAAAGAGTCAGTCAGGCCCAGAACCGAGTCAGGTGGCCTGGCGTTTAAGGACACAGGTAAAACAAGAATGACCGATTTCACCAAGAGAGAAAGGCCAGGAGAAGAAGTCGAACCAACTTTCCCCAAAAGGCTGAATTCTAAAAGCCACTACCTCAGACCACGCGGCTACATCCCTTCCCACTCCACGTGTGTGCTTTTACCATTTCCTTGCAGCTTTATTTGACTCGCTGCATGTTATAGGTCTAGATTTAAGGTGCCTTTCAAGGGCTCACGGGAGGTGCCCCTGGGAAAAATTACTCGCGTCCAATACTCTCTTTTATGGAAGAAATCCACTTCTCTATCACTCTAAGGTGGTGGGTGGGCTGGAAGGGGACGGAGGTGTCCTCGTTCTGCAGTTCTTTCTGCTTGGGAAACGAAGCTCTCGGGCTCTTGGTTTTAATCACCACCCGGGGCAGAGCCTTATCTTCCGTGGTCACATTGCCTGCCTGGGCGGAGCACGTTCCTGGCACGTGGGAGAAGCCCAGTGAAGCGCTGTGGCGTGAATGCACGCACCTCCTGGACGAGGCGCCAGACGCCTGGGCAGGCTGAGACCAAGGTGAAAAAGAAACCCTCTCCCCGTGACCTCCCATGTGACGCCGTTTTCCATTCGCCCTGGACTTCAGGTTGGCAGCTCAGAAGATCCGGGAGGCCCAGAGGGAGGTAACTTAGAGGAATCTGTGGCCGAGTCTGACTCGGCTGACTGGCAGCGGGCAGGCCTGCATGCCTTCATGCCTCCAAACTCTGAGGGTCCGAGGGGTACGTCCTGCTCTTGGAGAAAGCCGCCTCCATTCAAACAAAACAAAAACAATCTCAATCTAAAGGAGCCAGAGCAGTTAGTTTTGCAAGAATCCGAGCAGAGAATGCCGCCGATGCCTTGTCTTGTATCCTCTTGTCTAAGGAACTGCGCCCCTGGCAGGTGCAGCTTGGGCTTCCTGACGTGGCAGGCCTGAGGCTGAGGAGCATGACCCGGGGCGCTACTCTTCCAGTGACTTGCTTTCCAGTTTGGACCTGGCCAGCACAATATTCGTTATACGTAAAGAGACACTTCCTTCAAAACAAATTCCTTTTCATCTTGATTGGATATTGAATTTTGTTTGGCTATAAATGCTTATCTGAGATTTTATAAACTTAACAGATTCCATGTAAAAAGCTAAGGTGAGTGGTGGCTCCATAGCTCAGGGGTTAGAGCACTGGTCTTGTAAACCAGGGGTCGCGAGTTCAAATCTCGCTGGGGCCTTGCAAGAAGCTTATTTTTCCCCCTCCCCAGACTACGAAGGGCAAGTTTTTTTTACTTTTGCCCACTGTTGAAACAAACTTGTTGAAGAAAGGAGGCACCTTATGATCTTTCCGTGAAAGTCAGAGGTCGGAGATCTGAGATCACGGCGTTGGGGCTTCTATGATCGATCCTGGGAAAATAGGTGTTGTACGCTTCAGCATATGGAGAAGAAACCAGATTGCTCGCTTCTCTGGGATAAAAGTCCTGGAGTTGGTCCACACCTCTGTGTTTGCAAAAGAGATCTGCTGACAGCGATGGTCCCGCAGTCCTGCGCACTTCCCCTACTTGCAGCCTGCCAGGGAGCTTATTCCTGCGCTCCTGGAACGAGAACCGGTTCGCAGATTATTCTGAGGAAGCCCGGTCCAGAAGGGGCGCAGATACACCCTAATCCGGGTAGTTTCTGCTCTGCTTCCACCCTCATTACGTCGGACTCAGACCTCGGGTCCGCTGCCTCAAGGCTGCTCCCGGGTTTGGTTTACTATAGACCCGGCTCTCTTGAGATCTCTTGAATTGAGAGCACAGCGCAAACACAAAGAAGTCAGGCTTCTCAAAAGCTACCACTAAATGCACAAAAATCTGCACTAACGAGCTTTCATGGCACCCTTCGATAGCTCAGCTGGTAGAGCGGAGGACTGTAGGAATTGTAACTGCTGTAATCCTTAGGTCGCTGGTTCGATTCCGGCTCGAAGGAAGTGCGTGAGGTTTTTGTTTCTTTGTTTTTTGCTTCAGCCTTCTTTTCAATCTCCAGAAAGTTTTATATCCCAACTCAATGTCTGTGAAGCATAAATTGTAGTCCTATTTTCAGGCAGTGGGAAAAAAAAGAAAAAAGAACACAGCATTTTGCTATCCATAAGCCTTATTTTTACATATCCTTTTTGTACTTCCACAGTAGGTGTGATTCTGTTTGCTCACAAAAATACACAATGTGAATTAATGACGTTGTTTTTAGAATTGAATCTACTTCCTAATATGTAAGACTAGCTTTAACTGAGTATTGAATAACATCTGTCATTCTCACCACCATTACTATGCTTTTTCATTACCGTGAATAATTCATACCAGGCAATGATTCATACTAGACAATTCAATGATTTATACCAGGCAATTCAATAATTCATACTAGGCAATAATTCATACTAGGCAATTCAAATTCAGGATTCAAGGAGAAGTACTTCAGAAAGGTCTGCCCTTCAGAATGATGTAAACAAATAATACAAAAGGTCAAGTATGCATACGGAACATGTTTCTTCCTTTATGAGAAAGATTTATTAAAACAAAGGGATATTATGCAATCATCAAATTGGAAAGTATTTATTAATATATAATACTGACAAGAATGCAGAGACAAGGGCATTCTTATAGACTGTCTGCTTTCTGGAGAAGAGTTGGACATTATAAATCAAGAGCCTTAAAAAGACATTTATTTAATCAAGTATTCTATTTCTACCTCTAGAAATGTATCATTCAAAAATGAGCAGGGAGAGATGTATTCCATTTGGCCAAAGTGTGAGGGTGGGAAAGACAAACTCTTAAAATGACTTGTTTTGACCATAACTGGGGACTTTTATGGGTAAGGTAGGTATGTAACCTCTATTTTTGAGAAATAGTTTTGAGCCTTTTCCTCTTTTAGCCTACATTTTGAAGATTTTTTTCCCCCTCCCTGATCTAATTGTGCATGTTTGAGAAATTTCAGAGGCTATTCCAAGATGGAATACCAGAGTATGGAGTCCACGTGGCAGAATTCTCCATTGTTTAGATGTCACAAAGGCAGTTAACCTACAACCTGACCACAATCAGGGGGCATAAGGCTAGCCCTCCAGGTGGACAACAATTCAAGATAACCATCAAAAAAAGATCTGCACCCTGTTCTGCTCCCAAATACTCCTCATTCCATTCTATCCCTTCAAAATCCCCTATCCTCAGCCCAAAATGTTGAAGTGCTTTTGCTGTTTTGTTTTGTTTTGTTTTGTTTTGTTTTGTTTTGAGGCATGGGCCTGACCATTTTCCCCTCTGCAGGCTTTTGGAATAAAGTTGTCACCTAACTTCCACTAAATCTCATACTTGTTTATTTCGGCCTGCAAGTGATGAGTAGTAAACTTGTAATGGGTAACAGGGGTGCAGCAGGTGAGAATCCCCAGAGATCAAAACTGCATGCATCCCGTCCCCGGCCGATCAAACTGCAGGATGCCATCAAGGAGGGAGGTCTGAGTGACCTTAAAGATCATTATTAGTTAGTTAGTTATGAGAAACAAGTGCGTTAGTCTTGTGGGCAGCCCCCAGGGGTTTGGATATGAAGTTAATCAAGTATTAGTGACTTCTCTCTACCGAAATATCTACGTGCAACATATCATGCACGGAGGAAGAAAAGGACAAAGAGAAAAGGAAATTCGTGAAACAAACATCTTTACATTTTTATACTATAGGCTTGGTTACATTTCCGGGTTAGAGTCTGTGCAAGTATCGCAGCTGTGAGGTTCAGAGACCTGGACCGTCTCCAAGGTCCGTGAATTCACTGGGAAGAGGCGGAGAGGGCTAAGGCCACCCCATTCCCAGCACGCCCTCTGGATCCGACGCACGGAGTCAGCTGAGCCTCCGCTTTGAAGTATTTTGGAATCACAAACCCACCTGCGAAGTCAAAACAAAAAAGACTGTTTACATATCTTCCCTCCGCTCCCCCTGAGGTGTTGTTGCCCGAAGGAGAGCTTGAACCCTGCTAAGTCTGACCTTCTGCATTCATTCTTGCATCGTATTCAGTTACAAAAGTAATGTGGTTAGAAACAAAGTAGGGTCTGCGCAGGGACTTGGGCGAGCACGGAGCTGCCCCTCCTAAACCAGTGGCGGCGGCCGGCTGACGGGGGCGGCGGGACACTTTCTGGCGAACCTTCCTGTCGGGTGGTGCCTGAACCAGATGAAAATCATCCAGTATGAGCGAGGATTTTCGATAAGGAGAACAAAAATTGCTCCCGGTTGCAGGAGCACAAGAGTGGTGCAAAAGCTTGGACTCTCAAGTCCGTCACAACTAGCAAATGTGGGCTGGAGAAGGCAGAGGACGAGGTTGTCCTTCTCAGCCGCAAGACGCCGTAGGAAACCGAGACGGTTTGAGTGACAAGGAGAAGTCCGAGAAAAATGGCGGCCAGGTGAGCTCAAAGAATCTTGGGGATTTGAGATTCAAAGTCCTCTTTATCCACATATTTAGTACTTCCTGATGCTCGCTAGACTAAAACGTCCCATTGGCAGTGATGGGATTCGAACCCACGCCCCCGAAGAGACTGGAGCCTAAATCCAGCGCCTTAGACCGCTCGGCCACACTACCACGGACGCTGACTGAACCTGCGATTATTTTCTTTGTCTCCGGGCATTTTTGTCCTAGCCTACATGTGCATAACTCTGAATTTCCTTTGCAGAAGTTGTGCTCCCGAAAGCATTTTCACTCATCCCTAGGGATCTGACCGAACCCAGGGGAGTCGAGAATCATCGCATTCTCACACACCCTGGGAAATGGGCTAGAAGGTAAGCAGCTATTATCAGGGAGAATGCCTTTGGAAGACTTTTACTACTAGCCTAGGCAATAAAATACAAAAAGAAAAAAAAAATCCCGCCAGCGACTTGCAAGTGAATAAAGAAGACTTAAGAATAAGGAACTGCTTGCTGTTGGATCGTTGGTGTGTGGGTACAAATATCGCATAGAGGGATAAGGGTTTGAAGTTCCGGCCACGTTTTAGGCGCCCTTTGGGTAAGAGATCTGTAAGCCTGTCACCCTGTTCAAAGAAAACTCCGTGGTCGCTTCCTCCTGCAGGTTGAGAAAGGTGAGGTTGGGTCTACTTGCCGGACTTCTTGATCAGCAACTGTGAAAGAAGGCAGCCCTGTACACTCAGGTGGGCCTATGCCCACGCCCACAGCTGTGGCTGCCAGAGGGAGGTCACAACCCAAGAGCATCCCCAGCCCCAAAATTGTGGTGCCCGGGCTTCCCTTGGATGCTACTTACTCTGCACTGTTTCTTTCGAAAGGAGCGGAGGGAAAGCTGGGAAATAGCTTCAGAGGTGACACAATCAGTGAGTCTCCAGCACTCAAAGTAGACCTGCCAATGAACCCCACTCATCGCAAAGCCTGGAATTTATGTATTATTTTTATTTTCTGTTTGACTGTGTGTTGGTCTCTGGATCCAGAAATTCCCCCAGGAGCTAAAGTTTCCTAATTTTAAGTGTCCCCTCCATCTCCCACCTCAATCGCTCCAAAAACCACAATCCTCTCTCACCTCTCTTTGCCTGAGGCCCCTCCAAGTTCTCTCCCCAAGCAATGGTGGCCCGAGGGGTCCAGGGGTCAGCGGCTGGGAGAGAGGGACAAAGTGTCCTGCTGGTTCATGGTCACCCCTTCCAGGAGTGGAGGGGCAGTGAGCTGAAAAGAAGTTCTAGAAAAGCAGCTCAAAATAGAACTCTGGGAGCACCAGAGTGTAGAACCCAGGTAGGGTGCAAGGGCAAGATGGTCAGAGGTAGGCTGCTCTCCAGTGTCCCCACTCAAGCCAGTCCAGGCTCCCTGCTGTACCAATATTTTCCCCAACTCCCAAACACACCCCATGTTATGCATTATGTGCCCCCTCTTTGCTCCTTGTCACCCTCTGAGGCCTACCTCTACCGCCAGTTCACAGGCGATCTGAGCTCTCTAGTCAGACCTGGGTGTCCACCATCCTCCCTGACCATGTCTCTTTTTCCATAGAAGCTAGAGGAGTCAAGAGCGAGGTGAATGCTTGGAGGAGGTCAGCACCCATGGCCAGTGGGCAGCATCCTGCAGGTTCTGAGTCCAGTCGAATGGTCGAAGATGTGGCCTCCTACAGCACTTGAGAAAGAGAGACTGAAATGCCTGTCACCAGACCCTTTGGCTGAATGTATGCCTTCTAAGAAATTTCACTTCATGCTTTCACACTTCGGAGGGATCCTCAGGAAAAATAGAGCATAAGTTTATGGCCTCCATCACTACAAGCAACTCTCTGCTAGGGTCAAAAGTGGAAAGACATTCTGAAGTTGGAGAGAATCCTGGAAATTATGGGCGACCATCTCAGTGTGTAGCATCAGTTTGAAAGACAGAAAAGAGCCTGGGGCTCTTTATTATTTGAAAGAGCAGTGACGGGTGGATAGAAGAGGAGAGAACAAATATAAGAATACCTGTAGAGGGTACCTGCATAATTAACGTTTGCATACCTAACCCTGAATTGTACCCCACATTTTTACCAAAAAAAAAAAAGGAATACCTATTAAACTATTATGTCTAGTACTGAGCCAGACAAGAGACTCAGGGCCTATGAATGGGTAGATCTCATGAAACTTTTTATGAGATCTCCCAGTCACATTTTTGTCTCTCTACGTTTCAGTGGTAATGTGATAAACACAGTTTCAACAAGACTAATGTTGAAATTTCATTTCCAATGGGGCAGCGTTGGAGGTGAACCCTAGTGGGAGCTTCTTAAATTATGGATGTGGATTCCTCATGAATGTCTTGGTGCTATTGTCTCAGTACTGAGTAAGTGCTTGCAGTGGTGAGACCGAATTAGTTCTCCTGGGAATGGAGCAGTTGCTGAAAGAGCAGGTTGTTAAAGGCCAAGATACTCCTTGGGTTTTCTCTTTTTCCGTGTGTCCACTTCCCCTTTGATCTTCTCTGCCATGTTTTGACCTAGGAGAGTGGCCCTCACCAGATGCTGGCGATGTGCTCTCCTGCTTCCCAGCCTGCAGAAACATGAGCTAAATAAAACTCTTTTCTTTATAGACTACTCAGTCTTAGGTATTCTGTGACAGCAACCAAAACAAAGACAATACTCATTTAAATAACCTACAGTTTCTATAACTATGTGCTGCCTTTTTAAAAGGAAATTCTTATGAGATGGTAGTGACTGAGCCCTTCTTGGTCTTTTTTAGTGCCAGATCAAGCAATAAAAAGAATCAGTCAACAGGAAAGAACCTCTTCATCACAGCAGAGTTCCCTTTGATGCTGAAATGCTGCATGCTCAAATTCCCCAAAGTGACAGACTTCAAAGCACTTTCTTATCAAGAGAGAAAGTACCACACTCTCATCTTCCCGGCTGAAGTTCCTTTACTAACCAGTAGCTTCTTCTATTTAATCCTTGGATGTTACCTGAGTACTCAGCCTGCCTTGCACTCACTGGATCCTTCAGTAGAGGGAGGAGCTTTGATCAGTGCCTCTCAAAAAAAGTAGAACACAAGCCGGGCTCGGTGGCTCAGCCTGTAAACCCAGCTCCTCTGGGAGGCTGAGGTGAGTGGATTGCCTGAAATCGTGGGTTCGAGACCCGCCTGGCCAACTTGGCAAGATCTTATCTCTACAATAAATCAAAAATTAGCTGGGCATGGTAGCACACGCCTGTAGTTCCAGCTACTTGGAAGGCTGAGGCAGAAGGATCGCTGGAGCCCAGCAGGTCGAGGCACTCCCAGCCACTGCACTACAGTCTGGGTGACGGAGTGAGACTCCAACTCAAAAAAAAAAAAAAAAGTGAAACATATGTTCCCTCTCAAAAAGTAGAACACATGTTGTATTGCATAATTCAAACAGAGAGTGCCTTAGACCCACAAACCAGGTGTCTCAAGTGTCTCAGCTTTCCTAGTAGAAATGCCAGCTTTGCCACATACTTGATTGCCCAGTATCTGAAGCAAATGGCTATCAACCCCTTTGGAAAGATGCCTGATACAGATACATGCAATGTGTTTGTCGAGTACGTGCCTGTTCTTTCAGTTTTTAGTGCAGAATGTTAGTATTCAAGGTTCTAGCATTCTGCAGTATTATTGGAGGGTTTAACCTTAAGTTCCCTGCTATACATACCTTGTTAGCAGTCTGGATAATGAAAATTGATAGACAAGCAAGAGATATGCTTTAAGGCCTAATACCCAGAGTGTGGTCAGGGAACAGCCACATCAGTACCTCCTGCTAGCACGTTTGAAATGCACAACCTTAGGCCTATTGAATCAAAAATCTCAACAAGCTTCCCAAAAGTTAGAGTGCACATTCAATTTTGAGAAGCACTTTGTATATCAATCTATGTATCAAATGTTCTATACTCACTTAGAACATCTGAAAGTTCCTACCAGAATCTTTCTGGATTAGTCTCCAGTAGAAGACGTGCACTTCATCACGATGTAAAGCTCTGTCCTAGCTCCAACAGAGAGGCATCCAGCTATTGGATTGAGGATCCCTTCTGCATGTACTGTAAAATCGTGCTAAAAATTAAATACTAGTAATACACGTTTGATGAACGTATCAGATAGTCCCTTAGCACTTATTGAACCCCTACTTAAATATTTAGTTCTTCTATGGTCTCATATGTTTATCATGCTGATCATCACAACAATATAGAGTACTATAATGTGCTTGGAAGTTTTCTAAAGTAAATGCTCAAAGAAAAAGGAGGGAAGGGACATTTTCCCCCTTATAGTCAGCAGGGAGACTTAAGCCTCTTATTTTTTACGTGTGTGTATCCTTGCAATGTTCACTGGACTTCATTGCAGATGGAACAAGAGGGACTTCACGGAGCAATCTTATGGAATTCAAGCTTCTAGTGAAAAGAAATGCAATCCTGAACGAGGGCATGATCAGCACGAATGGAAAGGGGAAGAGTATGAAGCATTCTTTATTCTTTGTTCCAGTTTATCCTTCTGGTATCACTGTCCTCCTTCCCCTATTCAGTCCCCACAACTATTATAATAGACTGTGTGCTTTGGGTTTAAAAAGATCACATCTGATGTACAACTGAAATTCTTCTCTGATTTCTCTCTACTTTCTTTCCTAGCCCCTGACTTCAATTCCATAGTATACCAAATGCTCAAAACTTGGTCAGATTCTCAGTGAACACACAAGAATGTTTAAATGGGTTTAGGCATTTGAGGCCAGACCAGTGGTGGAGCATATGCCAGGAGACCTTTTGGGACTTAGAAACAGAATCTTCCTTTGGCTTTTCAAGGTAGCACACAGCCCATTTCATGTCCACCAAATACACTTGCATTCACAGTTTGGTCAGGCAAAAGTTATTATTCCTGCTTACTGGTAACTTACAGTTGAATAAAAAAAGAAATCTTCTTCACCTTTTGTAATATGTACAATATAAACCTAAAAGAATGAACACACACACACACACACGCACACACACGCACACACACGCACACACACACACTATGGTTGGGTGACAACACAAGTAGTAACTGATAATCAGGAGAGTAAGCACAGCCTCAATTTCCAGAAAGTAAGAGGTCTTTGGAAATCTCAGGAAAGTAACTTTGAAAAAACACAAGTCAAGGCAAACAATTTTTTTTGGCTAAAACTTTGCAAAGTCATGTTTCTTAATATTCTAGATAAGTAATTTATGTATCTTGGAAACCAGTATACCTATTCTTATGTATAATAATAATAATAATTGAATGGATGCTGGTAATTGTTCCTACTTTTCTGAGATACAAATTCCTGACCTTTTAGGGTACTCTATAGTCAACAAAGCTAAAAATTACAAGGTCTCCAACCAAGGGTGACATGATAGTCTCCTTTTGTGAATGAAAGCTCTTTGAATGATAGTGAGCTTTCAAGCAAATAAATAAAATAATCTTATTAGACTTCATTCTTCCTGCTTGAGCTGCTAGAAATTCAGTCCTACCTAGATTTAGACAATCTATCCTGGAAAATTATTGAATTCCTCTAGCTTTTCTTTTTTTTTTTTTGAGTTGGGGTCTCTGTTGCCCAGGTTGGAGTGTGGCTGGAGTGCAGTGGCAGGATAATGGCTCACTGTAGCACAGTGTCTCTGGCTAATTTTTCGGTTTTTTTTTTTTTTTAATATAGATGGGGGTCTCACTATGTTGCCCAGCTTAGTCTCAAACTCCTAGGCCCAAGTAATTCTCCCGTCTCACTCTCCCAAAGTACTGGGACTGCAGGCACGAGCCTCCATGCCCAGTCCCTCAGACTTTTAAGTCTGTGTAGCAATGTTCTTTACAAAAATATTTAAGCTTAATCTAACCATGAGGAAATAACTATATGTGAAACTGATTCTAATAGGAGGAAATAATCAGACAAATTCAAATATGAGGCTTCCTATAACACAATTGCCATGAAGAAATAAGGACTGACAGAAGAGGAATTTTCTAGATTAGAAGAGACCAAAGACACATTACAACTAAACGTAGTAAAAAACATTGAATCTAAATTTTTTTTTTTTTGAGTTGGAGTCTCACTCTGTCACCCAGACTGGAGTGCAGTGGCCGCTCCCTGCCACCGCAGCCTCGACCTGCTGGGCTCTGGCGATCCTTCCTCCTCAGCCTTCCAAGTAGCTGGAACTACAGGCGTGCGCTACCACACTCGGCTGATTTTTTGATTTATTGTAGAGATGAGGTCTCGCTGCCCAGGCGGATCTCGAACCCGCAGAGAATCTAAATTTTTTAATGGTGATTGTGGGGGTGTCAATTGGGAAAATCTGAATATGAACAGTCTACTAGATTACACAGAATTATCATAAATTTTCCTAGGTGTGATATGGTGCTAAGATTATGATCTGTTTCTTGCAGCATTGTTCCCAATAGCAAAAGCATGGAACCAACCGTGCTGCCCATCGAAAGAGGACTGGATTTAAAAAAATGTGGTAATGTACACATGGAATATTATGTAGCCATAAAGAAGGACAAAATTATGAACTTCGCAGCAACTTGGGTGAACTTAGAGTCTATTATATTATCACAGAAACAAAGAATTGAGTATCACATGTTCTCACTCATAAGTGGACCTTGAACAATTATTGTAATACTATAAGAAGAGGATTGTCAGTAATGGGAAATTGCCAGCGGGGGGAGGGGAAACGGAATTGGCAGTATTGGGATTCTGCCGGCGGGGAAGGAAGCACACCTCATCAACAAGGGTACCTGCATAATGAACATTTGTATACTTAACCCTGAATTGTATCCCACATCTTTAAAATTAAAAATTAAAAGGAAAGAATATGCTCTTATTCTTGGTTTTTATTTTTAGGAGATGCATGTTGAAATATTTAGGTATGAAAGGTCTTGGATATTACATATGAAGAGAGGTATGCGGAGGTAGGAAATATGACAAATGCTAATAACTGGTGTTCTAGGTAAGGGTACACAGGTTTTATTGTACTATTTTTTCAACTTTTCTCTAGTGTGTGAGTATATAGACAATGACCAGGCTTATATAGAACTCTGACCCATAACCTACAACAGCCAGTCCAGGAAATCAACCCACAACGACCAGTCCAGGAAGCCAGCTTACTTTAAGCCAGCCTATCTTTAAGTCAGACTTTCAGGCAGTCAGACCACTATCTCTAGCAAACCAATCCAGGAAGCTAAACAATGACCTCTGTAAAAATCAGTTCCAAATGACTACAAATTGGTTAATAACTAATATTTGTCCCTGCTTCCAACTTAGGATCAACCAGAGAAAGCCAAACGTGCAGCCCTAACTAATCACATACAATACCCAGCTTCTAGTTAGCCTGCCCACAGTTTCCCATGCCACAGCCTCCAGTTAGGACACACCCAAAGCCATCTCTTTATTCATTGTAAAGCTTCCCCACTCCTCTGCCTGCCTTTGAGTCTCTACCAAAACGCAGGTGGTGATGGTGTACTCCCTTGCTACAAGAAGCTCTGAATAGCCTTTGCTTGTTCTCATTTAGTTGGTGTTGATTTCGATTCACACTAAGATTAAAATGTTCCAAAATAAAAGGTTGAGGGGAAGTGGAAGAAATACAGACAAACAAAAAAGCAATTACAAATATTCCTAAGGTTCCAGCTCAGGGTTAAGTTGCTCAGCAGTAGAATTGGTCAGGATGAGTCAGAACACATTGGAACACAAGCATATTTGATGTTGCTCTCTAAGTGTAATAAACTAGGGGACGGGACTCTTGGAACCTCCTGGAGTCAGACAGGCCAACCCAAGTGAAACGTGGCCCCTGAGGGGCTGGAAGAATGAGAATATAACGTACAGTCCTAGGACAACCTGCGAGGGTGGGGGTAGGCTGAATGTGAATAGGGTCAGTTGATCAAAAGTTTATTTGTCCTGATAAAAGCGTGAGAACCCTGGCCCCAAAGCCAACCTAGGAGCCAAGTCTAGGAGAAACATAAAACATCAGGTCCATGGCTATTGCTCTGGCTTCTCTCTTTGGAATGCTTCTTTGAGCATTTCAAATTCCCCTTAAATATGTAACAGAGTATGGCTAAATAAGAAGAAATCACTTCATGCAGGGAACAGAGCTTGCCAAATTGTGACAGGGTGAGAATCAGGAAACAGATTCTAGGGAAAGGTAAGAGGAGCCAAGAATACAGTCAGAGAAAGACAAGTAAAGAGAGGAAGAGAAACAGCAGAGAGGGAAGAAGGTTGTTTGAGAGACAGTTTTGATTGTTTCGTGATTTTGCCTGTGGCCAGACTCTCTGAAAATAATAGTAATGAAGATAATAATAACAATAATGATGATAATGAACACTCATTTACAAAACAGGGACACTGAGATCCGGTGGAGTTCAATAGCTGACCCAGGTTTTTGCCAGCCATGCACTAGATATTCAGCATCTACATGCTCCAATATTCACACATTATCTATGACCCAAAGTTTGTCTTAATTTGATTTTCCTGCTCTAGGAAAAAAAAAGGCAGGTAACCTACCACTTCCTTAAGTTATGAGGCTTGACTTTAGGCCCCCCAAAAAATCATGTTGGAGGTTTTCTCCACTGAAGTGTCTTGAGGAGACAAATGAAGTATAGAGATCCGAGTCTTGATTCAGTCAGTTGAAACAGTCTGATAGTTCTCTTGGGCTCATGGAGGCTACCAGCCTGGTGTAGAAAGACTGAGGATTGAATGAACACTCCGGAGGGAGTACTAGGAGGAATCACCAGTGTCAGGCCCCAGAAGGTCCTGCTACCCTCCCCTCACTCCCAGTGTACATGTTCATCTCACTTTAGGACAACACTGCGAGGCTTCTCCATGACTCACCCCTGAACCAAGAATATCTGCCACAAATGCCTTTCTTTACCAATCTAAATAGAGCACTTTTCTTCCTTAAATATTTATAAGCTCAGTGGCACCATGTTTTGTATTTGCACAACGAAAATTAAAGGAGAAAAATGAATTGTAACCTTACAGATTTCTCACAAAGGTTGTCCTTCTGGACAATTGAAAGCGTTACAAAATCGTTAGTGCAAGAGCAAGACCTATGGTCAGAGGGTCTAAATCTTACTAAGCAGAGTTGGTTCACCTCTATAGGTTGCATGAATCATTGTTTTGCTCCAATGTTCTCATACACTGGCTGTATTTGCGGTAAGAAATAGGTGCAAGATTTTTCCTAGTTAAACAGGTTTTCAGTTTTTGTTTACCAGCTTATATAAACAAGTTTCTAAAAACTGAAAGTACACACAGTTCTTTCTTTAAAAAATCGCATTATTTTCATGCCAAGAATGTGTAAATCTATGCATGTCTTTAGGGAATGATTCAACTCTTCTCCCCCAACACCGCTTTTGCCTGTTTGCTACTACCCTTCCCTTCCGCCCCCCGACCTTTGAGTGAGAAGCATTAACTTTTAAAAAGCAAACTCAGAGGTTTGGGACTCTGGATTCAGAAAGGACGCAACCGTGGTCCATCTCTTTCCCTGGATTTAACCACCATATTAAGTGGAAAGCATACGCTATAACTGCCTTGTCCATCTGACACCCTCCACATGCGTCTCATGTCTCAGAGGGGTCTCCCGCGTAGCCAAAGATCTCAAATTCTTATATCTGCATCCTTTCCGTGCATCAGGACACAGGAGGCAATGTTTCAGCAGAGCATTAAGGTCAGGAACAAGAAGGCAGCTTGACAGTGGCTCTGCTCAAAGGAGTCCACAGGACACGAGAATGTTCTAATTTAGTAGGAGAATGTCCGGGATTTTTGCTAAAATTAAAATCCTGTATGAAATTTCGGCGTGCTAAAACTATAGCAAACATCTATAAGTAGGAGCGTTGAGAAAGTC